>JADDOH010004386.1:0-30359 GCA_016648135.1 Agrypnia vestita
CTAAATTTAAAAAAAAGATGTAAGTAATTACTATGGTAATTTGACATCGTAAAACGTCAGTACCTATATTATTTTTTCGGATTATACTTTTGTATTATTATTATATTTTATTTTTATTTATCCTGCTTTTTCATTAAACGACAGAATTAAAAAAATAGAACAACGAATTGTTAATTACGTTATTATTCAATTCGTTCCAGTTTTTTTAAAAGTAATTGAATACTATGTGTTAAGAAACGTTATCTTTTTTATAGGCACTGCCTGCTTTCACTAACTAAATAAATATTAAATGACAATGCGTATGCGGGTAGGGAAGGAGTCTAAATTCAAATGAAAGATGAGGAAATCCGAAGCGATGAAATTGCGGTGTAACCGTATCATCTCGAAAGCTTGCCTATCATGGTTAGCGGGAAAAATACATGACTTACAGTTTACAATGTTTCAAAGGTCAGAATTTACCTTTAAAAATTAAAAAAAAATAGGCCTAAATCGTTTCTGGTGAACAGAAAAAATGTGGCCTGGTTCCTTGAACATTCTTGTTTCAGAATGGCCTCCACAATATCCTTTTTCGTTAGCGATTGGGAAATAATTGGTATGTAAATACTTAAATTTTATTACTTAAGATAAATAACAGAAGTCTTACAGAGACGAAGCTGTTTATATTGAAAACGTGTATGGAGGTCTTTCTGGGGTGGGCCAGGGCTTACGACTTGTATGAGCTGGCTTAAGTGATCACTCTACACACAATGTAGCGTTCACCAATTCAATCGCAAGACCATCCACGCATTATATATTTTTTTGTTGTATATAGTTCCAAATCAGCTTCCTTCACATATTCGAATGTACTATGCTAGATACGTCTATACAATTTAAAAAATAAAGAGGAATCATAACCACCAGTGAAAAGCTATTTATACTACATATGTCATCTTAAGCCAGCTTATACAGGTTGTAAGCCCTGGACCACCCTATAAAAAAAGACTTCCATACCAGTTTCCCATATAAATAGCTTCATCTCTGTGAGACTTCTGTAACTTTCTGTAAATTCTTAATTAATAAATATTGCTCTGTGGGCAGAAAGAATCCTGTATTTATTTTCTCAGAATATATGTACATATAAAAGTATTGTATAAAAAAACTTTTATTTAATATATTAGAAGCAGTTTCGCACTCAGAGCGTTGAATATGTGACCATTTTGCTCGATCGTTACATACGATAGTGTTTTATCCAATATCCGTGCAGAAATTACGGTACCGTATTCGAAAATTAATTTATTGTATTTCACGGTGAAACGTTTATGTTTTGAAAATCGTTCACTACACGCCACATTTCTTATGACGCTGAAACTTGTTACCTGTGGTTTTGTTTGATTTTGTGACGTCACTGCACCAGAAACATTGATAACCTAATGATGTGGAGGAATGTCCATTAGAAGGCACCATCGCCCGACCTGCTAGCTCTTGTAACCACAACGCGACTTATCTTCCTAATGGTTTACCTTTTTCCGTTCACGCAGTTGGTTTATTTGTCCCAGAATATTGGACAGAATTAGGAATGAAGTGTTTAAATTGTAGTTGTTATTAGAGTCGGAACTACGAATCTGTATTATAAATATCTGTATTATAAATGTATAAAAGCTCGAATAGAGATCGCAAGAAGCGCGTTTCTCAGAATGAAACCGTTATTTTCTAACCGTGACCTAAGCCTACAACCTACAACTTAGAATGTGTGTGGTTGGTCGTTATATTCTTGTCCTTTTCTCATATGGGGTGGACGCATGGACACTTAATCAAGAACTAATCCGTCGCGGCTTTTGAGATGTGGATCTATAGACGCGTATTGAAAGTTTCCTGGGTGGATAGATGACGAATTATGAAGTCCTCCGGCGTAAGGAAAAAGTATGGCGTATGGAGAATAGCTGCGAACTATCAAGATAAGAAAGATGGAGTATCTCGGACGTATTATGAGAGGACCAAAATGTAGTCTAAACCAACACATCATCCAGGGGGAAATAAGTGGTAAAAGAAGCGTAGGAAGACGCCGTAACGCACGGCTGCGTAACTTGAGGGACTGGTATAAGTGTAACTCAATTTCAATTGTTCCGTGCGGCGGTAAATAAAATCGTAATCCCCAGAATGTTCGCCGACCTCCGATAGGAGATGGCACAATAAAAAGAAGAAGATAGATGTATATTCTATTTTACATTCTTTATTATCAATGAACCGCAACCACCAGAAGCACTAATAATCCCCGTCTTAAATCAGTCATTTAAATGACCTCTAAATGTCAAATTTATTAATTACTAATCCCACCATTCTGCGATTCACCAAACGATAGTCTATCTGGTTGGCATTTTTTTGTGGTCGTTGCGGTTATTGGATTAAGACTGATTAACCGATTTTTGTATTTAAAAATAATTTTATTGTATGCACTTATTGTAGTTCTTGTACTATTTATTATTCCGTACATATTTCTAGTTTTGAAACAGTCAAAGTACCTACATGTTCGACTGTTGAAATCGTTATGTGACTACTATAATATTTAACTGGTAATTTATATTGTATCATCCGAGGGGTATACTAACAAAACCGCCAATATGCAACCGACGAAAAAGGGTGGCGTATTGATTTGAAAATAGTTATTTGGCAATTTTATAATTCATAACTGCTTTTAAAAATGTATTCACATGTTTCTGAATCACTTTATCAAAAGCATATCAATTTTAAAATTTCCGGTCTCGTTAATAAAATCAGTATACACATATTTATCCCAATTTAGTCAACTACATCGTGGTGATAGTCTTTCTATACCATTAATATATTTAAAAAAAAAATTATCATTTGAATTTGTTATATGTTTTATATTTCTATATGTTTCTCTGGTACAGTTGAATAGTCGATAAAAATACTTTTTTTTGTAATTTTACTGCAATGTATTTAGGTAGCGAAGTGGGTATTTTCTGTACTATTCTGAAAATAGCAATATTGGGATGTCAGATCTTTATCCCAACACTTAATATACGAAAATAAATAAAAAATAATAAACGAGACGTAGGTATACGTCGGTGGTGTGGTCAGAGGGAGAAAGAAGTACATGACGGCTATCCGTCAAACATAAATAGAGTTCAATAATACTTCTCTTATCTATGGTCCAACGTGAAAATGACAATTTTGCCATAATTTTACATCAGGACGCTGTGGGAGAAGAAATTAATTATTGCCTATGAAATAATATTTTTTCTATAAGCTTTAAATACAGCATTAGTACATATTTCATGTAATCTTAGTCGAAACATGAGAATTGTGAGGTTACGTTTGCGGCGGTGGGCAGCTGCAAGTCAAGACCGGAAAAGTCGGACAACGCAAATAAAGGTATTTACTTTAAGAGAGATACGTGAAAATATATAAATGTTACTCAAGTACACCGAATATCGAAGTGTTGGGATAAAGATCTGACATCCTAATATTGCTATTTTCAGAAGAGCACAGTTAGTGTTGGTTGTTTTTGTCGTTGGTCCGCACGGGTGGGATTCCACATTGCTGTGGGACCGTGTGATTCGTTTTCATCGTTTCTCGGCTTTACACAATCTGCGAGGGCAAAAAATGGCTTCTGTGTTGATATTTAGTATTCCCATAGTATCGCCGCTAACTGGCGGCCGTCGCTGCGTCTTGTCGTGTTCCCGCGCATGCGCGCGCAGTAGCGGTTCTCATAACGTGTAGTTCGCGTTTCCTCCTCCTTCAGTGATGTCTAAACACTTGACCATTTAAAATATACTTAGATTAATCACTTAGTAACGTTTTCAGGTACTTTAGAAACGCCGTAATTCAAAAAAGGTCCCAGTTGTCGATCGTCGTTGAATACATTTTACAAACTAATTAACACATCATTTATAATATCTTAAAAAGTAACTCTTATATATCAACTAATTTACATACTAAAGGAATAGTATAACACAATGTAAAAATGTGGATAGTAGAACACAAAGTCTAGTCAAAACAATTTATCCTAGATTATAACTTCTAAGATAAACTGTTTTGACTAGACTTTGTGTTCTTCTATCCATATTTTTACATTGTGTTACTATTCCTTTAGTATTTAAATTAGTTGATATAAGAGTTACTTTTTAAGATATTATAAATTATGTGTTAATTAGTTTATAAAATGTATTCAATATAACTGAAACATCATCAAACACAATCCACTTTTTTTCTCCTCCAAATTGGGAGTGAGTATTTCGTATGGAACCAGGTAATTTTTTTTTCAACTTGGGAACAACACACTCCATGGTCCTCTATCCAAATTTATTGGTGACTAGCTTACCCGCGCGGCTTCGCACGCGTAGATTTTTAATAACTTTTAGTCACATTTTATCAATCTGTGTATTAACCTTAACATATAGATATACATATGTCGTCGCGGACTTTTTTTATAGAACTTTTTGAGTTCTCTATAGAAAGTATTTAAATATCTTTTACCGTTAAGGGAGCGTTCGTAAAAAAACGCATCGTTCGACCATTTTCTCGTCGACTTTAGTTGTAAAATAGGTCACCACGAAAAGCCCTTTTATTTTAATGGGATAATATATAGATAATATAAACTGAGACAAACTGACAGCTTACCACTGTTCAAAAAACAACTTAAGACGCATTTATTTAGACAATCCTATAAAAACCTATAAAATCTAACCACAACAACGCTAGCTAATGTTTTCCACTCATATTGTGCACTCCGCGAAAACACATAATTCTTTCAGGGACTCACAAACTATTATAGTACTCAATTTTAATTCCACTTCTTGTATGCCACCTAGTGAATAAGTAATAGTAAATAAGTTTTTTCTTTTCTAGCAGTAAGTTGTCTTGTAAGATAATAATTTCTCTGTGTAAAGCGCCCTTGAGGTGAGTATTTCGCGAAAACGGCGCTATACAAATTATCCAATTATTATTATTATTATTATTATGGCCTATGTTCACCCTGAAAGTCCATTCTAAATATTGGTGAATTATCGAAATCGGATGAGTAGTTTCGGAGATTACCTCCTACATCCAAACTATACAAACTTTACTATAATAGTATAAATTTTAGGAAATGTTGAACTCAAATTAGCTACATCTGTTGTATTTCTTCCGTGTGAAACTACTATGTTTAAAGCTTCGTTATTATAATTTTTTATCAACAGGTGGGTGTAGTAAAAATTCATGCACCGGAAAAACGTTTACGGAAGATTTAATCAATTTTAGATTATGCCTAGATTCATAAAATTTTTTAAACTGTAGCTATTTGAAGATTTTGTATTTGCTTTATACATGTGTGAGTTTCAAGAGAGACCCCATGTTTAATAAATTATAGTTTTTGTTACTTTGTCACTGCACTGCACTTATTATGCACCGCTTTTGTGAGCAAGTGATAAATAGTCGTGTGCTTTTAATTAGGACACGCAGAAAAATTTCAGTCTCAGTGTTTTATGATTTCCGTAGTATGAACATCGCGTGCGCTATGATTTGTAAGCCTATTGAATAGGTCAACACTTTTTGTTTACATTGTAAAATTTCGAAACACGGTGACAGTAAGAGCGTGCTTGCGCAGGATTTTCATTATTAGACAGTTTTAATTTAAATTCATACTCGTCACGTTTAGTGTGATTTCGACAGTGGAATCGATAAGCAGAGGATATTGCCTCTCTGTGTCTGTCTGTCCCGGCATTTTGGTGGCACCGTTTGATTTATGGAGTAATGTCTGTGACGGTCTGTGTTTGTATTGTGATAGGCCCGGATTGATGCGTTCACTTCCATCTGCTTGAGCTGAACGAACACTGCCCAGGATTAGATTTGAAACCGTATTCACTAAATCTTCTACACCATTGTATATTCATTGCCGGGAAACTACGTGGTGAGTTTAATTAGAGTTTTCTTTAAACGTAAGGAAAAATAAATGTAGCTTCCTTGTTGATTTAATTTTTTTTGTTTAAATTACTAGTCTGTATTGCCTAGAATAAGTTAGTATTTAAAACATTTATACTTAATTTTTCGCAGGACCTTAAGAGTATTGATATATACAGAATTTGGGGGGTGGGATAGAGTTATTTTTTTTACCTCAAGATCCTAGAATGCAGCTGAGCAAAATTTAGAACGAATGATTATAATACACATTTCTTTGGTAGGGCGGGGTGGGCTGGTCTACGGAAGGGTAAAGAAAGGAAGAGAGAGGAGAGCCCTGAAGAGTAACTCTTTTGTTTAGATTTGTCAAAGGGTGCAGGATTGTGTAGAGAACAGATAGCCAGTCAATTTTGTATAACTCGTATACCTACTAGCTTTACAACTCGGCTTTGATTCGTTATTTATATTAATTTCATATTTTCTTTTATTTCACTGAAAAATCAATATCAACTAGCGCATTCATAATATAGATAGTTATTTTTCATAGTTAAATATATTTTGAAAGCACCATACCCTATCATGGAAATTCGGCTGAGAGTTGAAAATAGTCGCGTTGATCTAGAAATTCCAGACAGAATAAACTGTGCAAATTTTTACGCTTCACGATTACGATACAGGTAAATATAGAAGATATTCATTGCAGTTCTTTGAATGGCTTCATGCATTTTTAAGGCTTCGACTTGTTTTGAATACATATTCGTTTTAATGAATGAGTGCACCGTCCTTGAGGATTATCATCCGGTGATTTTATTTGTCAATTATTAAGAAACCTTTGTTGGGTCGCACGTTTGTAGCATCAGCCGAGCCGCGCGCGCAGCCGGGCCGGTGCCCATCCTTCGCGGCGCTCTGCGCGCAACCTCTAGGACGGCGATTGACCGCTTGTATTATTCATGATATGAAATGTTGAACTCCTGGCCGCGTCGCGGAATGCATTTCGATTTGCATTTTTAGCCGGCGCAACATATCACGCAGTTCGCCCGCTCGATGAATCGCAGCGGGCGAGTCTGTGCGTGTATTTTCTTCGCCTTCCCGTCCCGTGGGCGTAGGCAAATAAGGCGGTGCTCAAGGGGTTGACATTTTCAAAAAATGTTTTTTTTTTTTGCTTTATCTTAAAGCTCTGAGAATAATTTGAGTCATGACTTATTCCGAAAATTACCTAACTTATAGTAAGTAGAACTTTGCGCGATGGGTGAATTTTTAAACTTTTTTTTTTGTGTTTTTCTCGAAAATCTGCTTGTTCTGGCTTTTGGAGATGATATCTCAAAAACTATTAGCCCTTTTTGCAACATAACTGTAGCACCATGTCGTGATTCGAACTAATCGTCACTCGAGAACCTTCCACTTGTCTGCCGAACACTATATTACGCTGATTTCATCGCACACATGCGTTATCGAGAATATTACGCACGCAGGTAGGTACTCAGGGGCTTTATCACTGGCCGCCAATATTTGCGCTGAATCGCCCTTTATGCTGGCTTATTATGGCTGACTCGCTGGCCATCACAACAAAGCGACGCTTCTAGTGATTCTAAACCGTTCCAAAATATTCAGGCTGTTTCGGAAAACCTCGATTATGTGCAGTGTTTATAGTTTTAGAACCTCGTGACTGTGTTAATGGAGTTGTAAATGACACTGCCAAATGAATCCACCAAAATTAATAAGACTCAATAATTTTTTAAAGTCACGTCATTAAGTGGAGATTTCGAGTAGAGTTCCTCCGCCGTGACTGAGATGTAACATTCCCCAGTGCACGTTTGTCTGAGGCGGAGAAGAAGGTCATGTACTAAGAAATTAAATATCTAAAATGTAACATACCGATTTCTATAAAAAAGTATTTTTGTAAAATTGTGAGCAGTTTGAAAATAAATTTCCCTTTGTTTTAAATGTTCCAATAAAATGATATGTACTTTAGTAAGAGCCAATTAAAAAACAGTACCACCCAATTTTTACCTAAATTTCCGGCTATCAGGTTGGGTGGTGTGACCGCAACTTTATCCAGGGATGTTTCTTTACATGTGAAGTATTTGGCGACACTGCACAGAATCGTATCCACCCTGCTTTACCTTTTATTTTTTTTGTTCTGAGATAAAATTTTGGGTTTAAATTCTTGTTTTTCTTTTTGCATTGTTCGAACCAGGGTTCTTATCGAATGAATATAATTCACATTTTGAAATTTTCGTAGGAGCCATCATTCTTCTGTTCTGCCGGTGTCATTACGGAACCTGAGAAATGTGCATACTTCTGTGCTCATTGTTACTTCTCACCTGTTTAAATAAGCATTGTTCGGTGCAGCAACGAGTGGCATGGGAATTCATCAATGATAGATAGTGTTTACTTTTTCAAAGATTACGAAAACAGACTTCGTAAATTATCGCAGCGCAAAATGGACAAGTGTAAACTTTAATAAAACAATGTTTCACGCATTCGATATTTTATCTCGCAGAAATTTTTAATGATACGGCGATCGAAAACAATGTTGAAAATAATAAATAAAGACATAAATAAATGAAAACAATTTTTATTTTAATGTTTCAATTTTAAAATATAGTTTTTTTTTAAATTTAACTAAATCAGAAAACAGAAATCTCTCGAAAAAATATGTAGTAATCATAAAAGTATCTTAAAAGATTGCTAAAAAGATAACTTTTGGTAAGAATTAGAAGATTTATCAGAACGGAGTCGTGTTAAATAGAAGTGTACAACTATATTATGGTTCATCATAATAATATCAACTACTGCAGTAGTAATTTACTCTTAGCTAAAGAAGAAGAAAAAAATGTAAAAAATGCCAGTACTGTAATTATTAGAATAATATTGAGAAAAATATAGGTATGCTTGGGTCAATACAATGTTAAATGAACTCAATATGATGACTTTCAAACTGATAAGTGTTATAGTATCAATTTTTGATATGTTGAATGGAAATTTATTGGTCGAAATTAATGCAAAATTTGATTTCCACCAATCAAATCATTAGATAAAAATATAATGCTTCTGCATGCTGAAGTTGTTTATATGAGGAGCGATAATATAGTTGTATATTTTATATAATCCAGTTACTAATGATAATTTAAATTCTTCCCAAAAGTGATTTTTTTTGCAATCTTTTTAGTTTTTTACAATTCTTTTTAGACGGTTACTAGATTTATGTTTATTGTACGTCATCAAGTGATTAATCTATTTGTTTAAATTACCAATCATCGTGTGGACTAGCTCTGTCACACATTGTTTATTTGCTGATGGACTATTTTAAGATTAATAAATACACAAATATGATTTCTTCTTCTAAGCTCAATGATTAGTACGACTTATTTCTGTGCAATTAATAAACAGTGTCTTTTAAAAACATAAACAATGATAACACCGTATGGCGAGGTTACTTCAGGGTGCAACGTCCTAACGGATGTGTAGTATGGAAATAATAAGCAAATTAGTTCTGTTATCACGGCACAAGTGTTAGGCTTAGTTTGCGAATAGTAAAAAAAAATGGATGTGATTCCGTGTCCGCACTAATATATTTTTAAATAAATAATTTATACCAAAAATTCTAAAATTATAAATGCAATCAATATTTTACAAAAATATTTCTTTCTTTTTTTTGGTTTCATTATCAAGAAGCGATATAAATAAATCGTAGAATCATTTGTAAATTTTATTTTAATAGCCACAAAGAAGAATATAATTGAATGTAAATAAATATTAAAAATATAATTAATAAAAATGAACTTTGTTTTCACCACTTTTGCATTGAAAAAATCAACAAGTTTCTGAGCCCATGTCCCCTTCGTATACACTTCGATACAATTGTATACGAAGGGTATTTGGTATTATAATTTTGGTATTTTTCAATACAAAAGTGTTGAAAGCTAAGTTTATTTTTATTAATTACATAAATAATGTCACAAAAATACTATTTTGCTGTTTTTGAATAATAAAATATTAAAAACTTTAAAATGTTAATATTCACTCAGAAGTTGTCTGGATTCAACAAAATTATTCAATTTCATAATATTACGCTCCTCCAGTCATTTCGATTATCTCAATAATGTTTTCCTTTTATTATCATTGCCTTACTCAAATGTCATTAGTTATTTGTGTATCTAAATTATTTTATTTTGACAATGTCTTAAAAGTTATGTGTCACGTGTCACGCATTTGTCCCTTTCCGCCGGCGGGTGAGTACTGCGAGCAGCGAGCAGCGAGCACGGCGTGGGCGGCGGGGGGCGCGGGCAGCGGGCAGCCACCACTCTGTGGCACGCCGCGGCCCCCGGCTGACGTCTCGCGCCCGGTGCACTCCGGCCTTATCAGTCCGCGCCGTCTCTGTCCGCAGCCGGTGATCGAGTGACTGACAGCTGTTCCGAGCGTCACAATTGTGCATTTTTATAAAAATAGTTACACCGGGCCGCCCTCTCGCGGCGAGGATCGATCGGAAGTGTCGCGATAAGTTTTTTCATTCAATAATCCGACACGAGTGCAGTGGTCGACAAATCGAGCGCGGTCGCGTTCGGAGGAAGATCGATATCGGGTCCTCGCCTCGGGCGATGATCCTGGATCTCCCGGATCCCCGATGAACGGCAACGGCGTGAACGGGCGCGCCGGGGGCTCCGCTCCCGGCACCTTCCTGTACAGCAGCAGCGGGCTGCTGGGTCGCGCGCGGGCCGTGCCGCCGCCCACCCTGCCGCGACACTCCTCGGCCTCCTTCAACGCCGGGCTGACCAACGGGGCCGCGAGCCTGCGGGACCGCGCCGACCCCGCCGGGGGCTCCTGTCGCCTGGCCAGCCTGGAGCGCCTGGCCCTGCGCCAGCGGCTCATCGACCAGCCCGACTCCTCGGTGAGTGCCACCCGCCCGCCTCCGCTACTCGGAGCTTTCGGCCGCTTCCTTCCGGCACAAATAGGTCCGGGAGTCGAGACTCCTCGGCTTACTAGTACCCGTTCAACCACTCGTTAAAGGGTCGCGCGTGTCTCGGAATTCTAAAACATCTAGAAGCCACCGTAAGCGCCTGATGCCGCCGTGCCACGGCGTAAAATCGATAATTTTCCGTGGCCAACAGCTGCTTTCGCCGCTTACGGTACCTACAAACGAGTGCGTAATATCGATCAAGGAAGGAACTGTGTAGAGAGATTTACTATTTCACTTGTGCGTGCGTATCTCGTCATCTCCGCTTAATAAATGTAAACACGATAACAGTATTATGTTTTCTCGTACCGCCAATTTAATAGTTATCTGTGTCTGTACTTTCCGCTTATCTCTCGACTGCTTGTCGATAAGCGCGCTGTCAGTAGGCCGTGACGACTCGCGCTGCACCTGCACGCTGCGTCTGGCTAATTTTACAAATAACGCGAATGCGATACAATTTAGAGCGTTTTAATGCACTTTGCCGTCGTAGTAGTTGCCTCGGAGCGCGCGCTGGGCGCCGCCCCCTGGCTCGCGGCCCACCCTAAACAATTCACCCCCGGCCTAGACCGTCCGACCCCATGTATTCTCGCACCCTAGCTTGCTGCTAGCTACGATCCGTGCCAACCGAGATGGTCTTGAGTCAAGTTTACATCTGACAATATAATAAATAAAGTGTTTTTTGTTCTTTTGAATCTTATTTTTTTGCGAATACCATCTGATAGATATGCTTGTGTTTACTTTTTTCTACTTTAATGTCCATATCTTGCCAAGTTCATATAATTTTTATTA
The DNA here is from genome assembly GCA_016648135.1 of Agrypnia vestita. Taxonomy (NCBI): domain Eukaryota; kingdom Metazoa; phylum Arthropoda; class Insecta; order Trichoptera; family Phryganeidae; genus Agrypnia; species Agrypnia vestita. Next base: position 11,624 of record JADDOH010004386.1, read on the forward strand.
GTAGTATCATTTTTTTGGAAATTAATGTTCTGTTGTCAGTTTCACTCCATTCTTATTTTTACATTTATGTAAAAGTTTACATCTTTCTATATTAAATCGGATTTATTTTCTTTTTTCGGTAAAAATACATTATATACGAAGCCGCCGAATATAAATGCGTACTTCTAAAAACAGGTTGCCTCGTAGCTAGTAGCAAAAACTTCGAGGAGTCTTCGTCAATAAATAGAAAATATTAGTTACACCTTTGGTTAAATTTCGACAGTTACGGAAAGAAACATCATTTTTTCTCAATATTTCTGGATTATCTTTTGCAACAATTTATACGTATGAAAGTAATTCATATGGAATATTAAAAATTCATTCGCTTTGAGATACAAGTCAACTAAAATGGGTGAAAAATATTTTTTTTTGTAAAATTTTTGTCATTTTACTTGACTTGTATCAAAACGAATTAATTTTAAATGTTCCATTTTGTTTCAGAATTTATAAAAAAAAAAATCGCTTATCTCCGTCACTGTCGACATTTCACCCAAAGTGTAGAGTATAATTTCTGTTCAAAATTGAATGAAGAAGACCTCACCGAAGTTTTTCCTAGTAGCTACGAGATGTATTATGTATTTGTGTAATAGAATGGGAGCCAATGACCGCCAGACTTACGTTATTGTACCAATGCTGAAATATTTTCTGTAGATGTACACTTTAGTGGGTAAAAAGATTAGCGTATTATGATATTAAGTTCGGAGGATTTTGGCAGATAACAGATAATATAGGTACAAAAAAAGGGTAAGTAAAACTTTGAAATATAAGGTATCAGGTAATATTTCTAAATAGGGGCTCGAATAAAATATACAAAATTCAGATTTGTTACTATGATATGAATGACATGATTATTTATAGAGCTTTAAAGCATCCGGCGGAAGAAATGACCCGCGAAAAGTATATGGCAATCATAAACATGAGTGTATAGTACTGTTCCGCTAAACATTAAAAAAACAGGTTCGTTATTTTTACGTTTTACTTACACATTTTTTGTACCTGTTATCTTTTAAAATCTTAGAATCAGCTATATTTGCGGAGTGCATACTAGGAGTGGAAAACATTAGGTTGTGTTGTAAGGGTCTGATTCTATAGGTTTTTATATAATTGTCTAAGCAAGTGCGCCTTTATATGTTTTTTGAACGGTGGTAGGCTGTTTGTCTCGGTTAATTAGGTAGTTTATTCCATAACTTTCGCCCAGCCTCCTCAAAAGCACGGTCACAGAAATTGGTTTTGTTGACGCGATTTACTTCAACTAACTTACTTGTATTAGATGTTGATGCTGAGCGAAGTGTTAGTTGTCTGTTATCTGCGGAGAATGGAATGCAGAAGTCGGTAATGTATTGAGGGACCATGTTGTGAATAGCCTTGAATACTGTGAGGCATAACTTATATTCAATCCTCTCTGGACATTTAAGCCAGTGAAGGTTTTGAAGATAGTGTGAGATATGCGCTGACTTTGAAATGTGTAATGTTCACAGATGTAAACCCACCATTGCGCGCTTGCATTGCCCACGAATGGTTACAGTGTGCGAGCGCGGGGTGCGGGGTCATGATTAGGGGTTGTCTAGTTCTTGCCAAAACTTTCTTCGTCTTGCATCGCGTCCCGTGCGTGAGGTGAGCAGTGCACCGGTCTGCGCAGCCAGCTCACGCGCCTCCCTTATCCTCGCTGCATTTTATTCACGTGCGTCGTCTCTAGTGATGGTATTTTAACCGGTGACACACTAACAGTTATTTGAGATTTGTATCTGACGGCGTCGGTGATTGGCAACGGATTTTTTGCAATTCGACGGGCAAAAATTCATACCAGACAACAATTGTATTTTAGTTATCGATTGTCGATACAATCGCATACAAATCCCAAATAACTGTATATAAAATAACCGGTTAAAATAATGATTTGACCATCACTAGTCGTCTCAACTCTCAACCGAGTCATGTCCCGCGGCCGGCCGGTCGTGACTCATTCGTGGAATAAATTAGCCAAAAAAACAAATCAAGTGAATAATGGGTTATTTTTATGTCTCCCTTGCATCAGTTTACAATATGGTTCTTTTCCTTTCTTTTTATAAGCCGCGTTCGTCATCTACGTCAGCGTTTGCTTCATTTGCGAAGATGCTGTATGGGAAAAATATATTTGGAAAAATGTTGATATAGGTACTTGGTATATCGTAGCTAGTAACAAAAATTTCGGGGGAGTCCTCTTCATTCAATTTTGAATAAAAAATATTCTTTACACTTGGGCGAAGTGTCAACATTTAAGGAGGATAAATGACATCAAAGTTAGCATTATTTTTCCCAATATTTTTGACCTATCTTAATAATAATGGATAATTTCTATAGCGCCATTTTCGTAAAAATTTCACTTCAAGGGCGCTTTACACAAACATTTTTAGTCGTATACTAGAATTTGTCCCAGAGGCATGGAACTCTCTTCCAGCCTCTGGGACAGCCACCGCAAATGCCGTTCACTAAACTTAGTCTTCTGGTAGTGGATGATCGGTTCTACAACCCTTCCCGCAGGTGGAGTAGTGAAACTGTAAAATGTTGCAGAATCGTAAAAATAACTTATATCGAACATTAAAAATTCATTCGATATGATAAAGGTCAAACAAAACGATTAAAACCTTGCAAAGCAAATGCGATTCAAACTGCGAGGTTTTAATAATTTTATTTAACTTGTATCAAAGCGAATGAATTTTTATTATTCTATATAATAAGTTACTTCAGCGGTATTCTAACGTATTATGGAAGATGGGTCAGAAATATTGAAAAAACTGTTGACATTTCATCCAAAGTGTAATCAATATTTTCTATTCAAATTTAAATGAATAAGACTACCGAAGTTTTTTGCTACTGCAACGAGATACCAGTACAACCTGATAAATATTTAATTACTACTTATCTGTAGTCAAACTGCCACTAAACAATGTTTCCGTCATGAATAGTGCGATGTTTTTTCCACCCCCGTAACATAGTTCCGGTGTAACACTTTTTTTGTTTTTAGCAATGTAATTATTCAAATGTTCAATAAATAAAACACCTGTTTCTTTCACATTAATATAATACATACAGTTACGCATAAAAAATAATGACCGGGCAATCTTTTTGGAGTATGATATTATTGGTATCCCAGATGTACAAAGCTGAGTTTGTTTATACTTCACTTATCGATAGATCCCAATTAATTAGTCCTACTACCGCAATACGAAGGGCAATAAGGTCATACGGAGTGGGCAACCGGACGTGGCAGACGCAGCCACAAGTCTTTATATTCGGGGGCCCTCTGTGATGTGAGCCGATCAACCTCGCAATTCCAACACACCCTCATTAAAGTGGGTAGCACATTCGGGTGTCGTTTATTTTAGCGAGTGAAAGAAAACACGCTTTTTACGTCGTGTCGATGAATTATTAGTCTTCGCGCGACTATTCGTGTAGATCGGAACATGTGCTCGCCTCCGTCGAGTTGCCACATGGCTGCCGAGACTGACTTAAAAGCTCGTCCAGATGTCGTTAAACTTAAGTAAATAAGCTTAAAGCATTGTCAAAAGTACGCTTTTCAGTCGCTGGTTAGGAGTGTTCGTTTAGTAGATAGTGTACCGCTTTTCGCGCGGTTCCTTTGATTTGATGACTCTTTAGCACATCGTAACTTTCGGTGCTTTTATTTTTGAGCAAAAGAAGCTCAAATAGCTTCTTTTGGGGTTCTCGAGGAAGTCATTAAACTTTATGCTTCTATGTAAAAGATGGCTGCGTTAGGTCAGTGATCAATTTTTTTTATAATCGTTCAGTTGTAAAATATTAATAAATGTGTACATTTGGTATTTACGATACGAGGGCTGCTGTTATATTTCAACCACATAATTATCAGATAACCTATCAGTCGCTCGGGGCCTTCTGTCTGTGGTTGGAATAGGATCACAGTTTCAGCATATCGTGTGAACTTACTACTGTTGTGACTACTGCAATATGTCACGTGTCAAAAATATATTTTCATTTCGAATTCGAAAAAATATTATAATTATGTTCTATAACGCCACTCTGGGACAAGCGTAGCCTAGTAGAGTGACATAATCCACAAATCAAATAAAGCAAAAAAAATGTGTAATTTATCTTATGTTTTATTGTTAAATTAGTATTAAGTACCTTTATTTGTAAACAAGGATTTTTTTAAAAATAAATAATTAAATAAATAAATAAAATAAATTTTTTCTTGTCGATATATTTGATTCATTGTTTTTTCTCTGTAAAATCACACATATTTATTTCTATGACCAAACAGAAATTGTGGTTTTACGCATGTTGTATTGTCCTGAAAAATTGTGGATTTGAGCCCCCGTTGTTCTGAAGTAATTACCAATTGAGCTTTCTAATTGATTGAATTCATTAATTTCAAATACAATCAAAACTTAAAACTTAAGAATTGGCGGCATTACAGTATTATAATAACAACTGTTAAGATACAGAAATTGCAATATTGCTTATTTCAGAATACGGCCGATTGTATTACACACTGTTCTTTTTTTGGGCAGTCGGAATTCATCATTCGCAGATGTCTGTTATTTGAAGTTCATGACGTTTTATTTTTAATCTGTCTGACCGCGGGCATGGTTTATTTTTAAACTTTGTAATGGTCGAGATTCTCACTAGAAGTCGTGTTCCCGGTTATGTTGTAAATTGGAGAACAAACGTTTTGAAATGGGATTACCGACTGGCTTGGCTGCCGAGTGAGGGCAAACTTGCCCCGCTTATTGGTTCAAATGTCGTAGGTTGAACCCCAATCCCAGGTACAATCATTTCCATAGCACGCTTAAACCTGTGTATGAGTATGTGGTCATAATACTTATTTATTTCAGTATACGGCACAGAAGTACCTTTTACGTAATAATATATACAAGAAATCCAAAGAGTAGAACAGCAAAAAATTACAGAATTGACAATATATGATAGTATAGATGGTTGTTTAAAGTTATAATAGTATTTTAGAAAAAGGAGATGTGAAGTATATAAGATAAAACATAATTTAGAAGTGAAGTATATACAATAGTTTGTAATTGCATTATGAATCCAGGACGGCAGGGTGCAGAGCTTTAAATAGCGAATCTTCATACTGTTACAAATTTGAAATGTTTGCACGGTAAATCAAAATTATTCGCGTTATCCCCAACAATAATAATTTCGAATGTCTATCCGTAATCGTAACTAGAATCCAATAGCTGATCTCATTCCGTTTTCAAAATTAGTATAATTTCAAATAGTACACAGAAATTTATATATTAGATTGATTTCCCAATATGCTTTTTTGTTTTGACTTATTAATATATGACTAATAATATTAATGAATGAAAAATTGAAATTCAAGAATAAAAAGCGCCGTTATTGCTGATGGGTTTTAGGTAGTTTTATATTATTTAAAACAAAATAATTTTTATACGTATGGTTTAAGAATATTCTTATACTAAAAATATATACTGAAATATAAAAGGAGTTAAAAAAATTGAAAATAATAATTTTCAGGCGTATTCTAGTGTATGTGTTAAATAATTCGAAAGAATATCATATTACACATTAAAAAACAATAGTGCTTAATATTCCACTTTTAAAATATAGAGTTACCATTACCAGCTGCGAAATATATCTAAACTAGGTCATGGGAAGGACGATAGATTCCTTCAAATATTTGTAAGAATACTGATTTAGACCATTGTACAACTTAAAGAATATTTATAATGTGTGGAAGTTCTTACGGTGGAATTGGTGAACGTTGAATTGTGTAAAATGATTACTTAAGCCAGTTCGTACAGATCATAAGTCATGGGCCAGCATATAAAGACTTACATTCATGTTTCTCATATAAATATGTAGCTTCGTCTCTGTGAGACTTCTATAATTTATATTCATTCAAAATATTTTACACTTACCACTTTTGTTTCCAAATTATAGTAATATATAGGTACTAATATCGTTTTTTATCGGTGCTCTCGGTTTGCTTTAACAATTTTTTTCAAATATCTCGCGATTACACCGTTATTACCATCTGGTCAGGGTTTTCTGGGATATTTTGACGTGTATATAAGACTGGTTCATTTCTGATGGACTGTTCAGTCCGTCTTCAGTGCTGATGTGTGTCCCATATTTATATAACCATAAAATTCTGAATGGAAACTAAATCTTTTTACACCGTTATCTATTCTTTCGAATGAATAAATGGTGATAATTGATATATTAACCAACTTAACGACGGTGAAATCCGTTATTTTAACCGGTTACACAATAATTGTAATTTGTGTCCGATTGTATCGATGATTAGTGACTAAGATTCAACTGTTGTATACGTACCGATTGTTGCCCGCCGAATTGCGAAAAATCTGTTTCCAATCGTACAATCGGATCTCAATAACGATTATCGTGTAACCGGTTAAAATATCGGTTTTACCATAATTATTAATCATATCCTTTCACAATCTCTATACGGTCAGCATAATGACATTGTGACCCAGGAACGCCGTGGAACTTAAATCGCAGTTTGATTAGTAACATGTTTTAAAAATTTCTCTTTTGTTAACTAACGTACACTGAAATTGCTGATTTTATCGCTGGCTTCCGAGTTTTACTCAAAATGTATATTTTTTCACATATACATAGGTTTAGTATTTCGCTGATTATTGATATCCGTGCCCAGCACAAGCAGGGCCGCCGCGAGGGACGCCCCCCACATCGATCCGGCCCGAGCCCCGACTGACATGAACGGTGAATCACCTAAGCCTAAGGGAAAGGGGCCACTCGTACTTGGACTCCCGAAATTTGCCCTTCTGCATAATTGGAAAGTTTTCCATTTCGTTTTGAAAGGGATTAGTACAACGGGAATCGTAATGAGGTAAACAAAAGTATATATCTCTATAGACAGCATATCATATGTATATATAATTTTTTTATTTTGAATGCAGTCACCGAGGATAACTAATTTAAATTTTCTAAATTCTATATTTTATGTATCCCTTCCGAAATCATGTTTACTATCAATTTATAGGTTATGATTCATATAAAATCTCGAATTCAGTTCATTATAAATTAGTAATACTCGATGACTGCATTAATTTTTTTTTTGATATTGCTGCCTTTGCTTTCATACCCCGCATGTATCAGAGCTAGCAGCAGAAACTTGGCCGGTAGATCCTGCCTATTTTATGTCTAAAATGTTCAAGCAACCATGACCTAATTAATATCAAAGTTTTTATCATTTATTTAAGTTGTATTGAAACAAAGGTCATGGTTACTTGAACATTTTAGACTCATAACATAGGCAGGAATCTACCGGCCAAGTTTCTGCTGCTAGGCTCTGGCACACCCTGTATACTTTTTAATGTATTTACTTACCATCACGCCGTTTTCTCGTGGGGGTGGTACTCGCTGGAAGTAGTCTGAAATTACAAAAACAACAGATGATGATTAGCCGGTAACGAGGTCCGAGTGCCGGAGTGTGACACGTCAATCAGCGCGCGGCTCAGGTTACGCGCAAGAGTCGTTATTAATTATTATTGAGTCCCGTGATATTTCACGGGTTTACGGCTAGTACTAAATAATCAAGAAAATCAAAAGAAGTACAAAGTTTAAAAAAATATGACAAAGTCAAAAAAATATTAAATTACACAAAGTTATAGAAAGTAAAAATACAGTTATATATATAATATATTTAAAAAAATCCACTGAGTGCATTACGTTGGGTAGGTAGTTAGTTCCACGCGTTCAGTCCTGCCACAGCAAGTGCTTGTTCACTGGACACAGTCTTCTGGCAATGTGTTATTTATTGATTGTAAAATCCTTCCTGCAGTTTAACTAGAGGCTGACTTCAGAGTTTGGCGTCTTCCTTTCAATTTGTATGCTGAAGTCTTGAGGTTGCTAAGGCACCACGTTATGTGTCGCCTCGTACTTCAAATAACGCAACTTAAATTTTCTCTTTCAGCGAAACAGAGCCTATTTAGACCATGCAAAAGGGATGTATTATTTGTTCCTACCCACACGAATATTTAATGATTTGATTGATTTTTTTTCTCTTTTCCCAACAATTTACTTAAAATTACTCACCCCCGTTTGAAATGACCAATACAAAAATGGTTATGCTGATGTTGAGTCTTTTCCACCGGATTTACTCTGAAGAACTTGAGTCATCGATTATTTTGACTCAGTTGTAAAGCAGTAAAATTCTCGGATTTCGTGCGTAGTTGACATCCAATGTTCTCGGCGACGACTCGGTTGTGGGATATTTTTTCGTCTTTTAACCCATGCAGATTATATTAAATATCATACCCTTTACGCAAATTGCGACTGGCAGATAAATTAGTTATGCCTAAAATCTTGAAAGTCACGTAAAAATAGTGTAGATTTTAATAGTATTTATTTTTTGTTACGTCATTGTGAATATCCAATATCAGGAACACCGGTATTAAATTATGTATGCGGTTAAATTGTCAGTGAGGTCGATGTAGATAATATCGTTACGCGAGTGTCAGGATGCTCTTTCATCTCTGCTTATAATTAAACCTATCGTCAATTGATTTGATTTAGTTTGGATTTAAATTCTAAAATAACTCTACAAATATCAATGTTGATTTATTTCTAAGAAAAAATGCCGTTGGTGTGATAATTTTTAACAGATAAAATGCGACTTACTCGGTTTGTGAGCCATTAAAGGGGTCGAGATATTATAACAAAAGTAGACAATTTTCAAAAAATAATAAAGAAATATAATTCTTAAAAAAATAAGCTTAATAAGATGAGTCTTTTATTTATGAAAATGATATTAAAAATATTGTTAAAAATTTAAGCATATTATTAGAAGTAAGTTTTTAAAAACAATTTCCACCCAAGTTTTCCTTTTGTATAATGTTGATTTATTTCTAAGAAAAAATGCCGTTGGTGTGATAATTTTTAACAGGAAGGCGTCTATAAATTAAATTATCTGATAAACTAGAAATTCTGAATCATTTTCGAGAGCGAGACTTTGATTCACAACTCTTAAGTAGGTTATCAAATTTTGTACTCATATAATCACATTAATTATATTCTAGCAGTTCAGTAAACTCTATTATAATCTTCATGGAAATAATGTCGCAACATAATTTCTATATTTAATCTAATAAATTCCATTATAATTTTGTCTACTATTTTTCAGGTGCATTAGTCTTCCTCGGCTGTAAAATGAGCAGTGAAAATGTATTTATGTAATTTTTTATCTTAATTTATTTATGCGCTATGGTGTATTTATAGGTATGATTTTTTTAGCGTTACTCACACATCCGGTTGAGATATATTTTTAAAAAACTTTGATTCTTGTGGGGTTGGAATGCATTGATTCATAATTGCGGTCAGTTTACATTAAATGTATTGAATTATGAAACGCTTTTTTCCAAACATTAAGTTTCGTTTTATTAATTGATTAACGTATGTGGGGTATAAAAGCAAAGGCAGCAATATCTAAAAAAAAAAAATTGGATTGCAGTCACCGATCATAACTAATTTAGAATGTACTGAATTAGAGATTTTATAGGAAATATTAGCTGTAACCCGTCAAAAATTACGGTACTTTTACATGTCGGTTCCTAAAGAATAAGTGTTTATTTATAAAAAATATATAAAAAGTTTTTACCCTAAAGTTACGGACGTTACACGAAGTTACGACGGACGGACGGACAGACAACTTAAATTATTATAATTGTGATAGCTCTATCCTTTCCATCACCTTGTTTTCATATCACTATTCAAAATAAAGCAATATGCACTTGTGATGGCTCCTCTTCTTCGCCTTTCAGCTCGATCCTACTCCTAACTGAGTTTACGCCTTGTTAGAGGCAAACAAGCTATCTATCTACGTCGGTTGAAGGCTCTACGGTTTTTAACGTAGTATTTCCAAACACCCTCGCTTTATTCAAGACCTCCCCAGTTCACGTTGTGTAATTTTTTGTTTCGAACTATAGGGGATGAATTGGTTTTGTGGTAACCCTATCGCAAGCTAAACTTAAATTAAATACTGGGGTATGAAGTTCGTGAATGTTCATGGAAAACGCAACCAAAACTACCTAGAACGTCAATTAAGCCCTACGGTGCAATTGCTAAACATACTATGTTCCGTGGCCCTATATTATTTACCTATCATTCCTACGGACTGAAACCACTGCATCTGGTGTAGCTGCGCTTCCAGAGTGCGCGATCCCCTGCTCCCACGCCCTCTCCGCTCGATCCCCCATTGTCCTACCTGTATGGGATCGACCGCCATCCACTGGAAAGGTTAGTAACGTGCCGTTATCACATGCGCATGCACATATAGAGTACATAGATCCCCTGAAAGCCCTCAAGTCCTTCGTAGCCGCTCCTATGGGTGATTCCGTCTTCGACGCCCTCGCTGATTAATAATTTTATCTCCCGCCTTTATCTCGCTGTGCTTATTCCTTACGATCTTTTATATTTACTCTGCATTATCTTTATATCAATTACATTGTTACGTTTATTTACTAGCCGGCCTAAGTTCCGTCACCTGTATCTGGCCCTATGTCTCATTCTAGTAGTACGTTGGGTTCTAATGGATAAGGGGTTTGTAGAAGGTATGTGTAAGTGTATGTGTACGCGGAAAATGTGGTTGCTTTAAATTCGGCCCCTCCGTACCCAAAGGCTCATCGGTGACTGATCCCATCTTCCTTCTCCCGACACGAGTTCCGGATACGTTGACCTGAGCCTGGATGCGCCTTTTCATGTTGGGCCTCTTCTGTGCAAAGTACCGCACCATCCCTCGCGTCAGTGTCTGGCGTCCGGGCTCAGAGCCAGTTTGCCCCCCGAATTCCAACTCCTCCAGGTTAAACTAAGTTAAACTACGGTATATATACTGAAGCTACTGTAAAGATGGTCCCGGGCCACCTGTCAAGTCAAAAATATGCGAGTGGGGAAGGGGAGTTTCCTAGGCTCCCCAACCCTCGCCTGTGAGCAACTACAGCCCATTGGCCATTCGCGACACTACAGTGACTGCAATCACCCTCCCAGGTAGTACTTATTATAATCTGGTATGCATCAATACGTTCAATCCATTCCAGACGAGGGAAGACATCCGCACGGGTGTTGTGCCACCCGTGAAGAGCCCCCTCATACACTACGTACGAATAGATACATACTAATAAAATATAATATACATACATATACTTACATATACAATACATAAATAAATACTTGTAATGGTTGGTTGCCATGTGGTTTCACGAGGCCATGACCCCTCGTATTAGTAGATGGAAAGGTGGATCTGGACAGTAGGGATATGCCTAGCCCCTGGCCAGGGATGTCGGTGTATTTTCTCCAAATGGTGTACAGCTAGAATCCTGCCATCGATGATGATGGGATCTGCCTAATTATCTCCGACTGATGTGTAACTGGAACCCTGCCATCACTGATGAAGATGATGATGTCACTATCGAAACGTCTCCTGATGACATTTAGCTGAACCGCCGCTAATGATGATGATGATGATGATGATACTATCGTAACGTCTCCTGACTATATATAGCCGAAACACCGCTAATGATGATGATGATACTATCGTAACGACTCCTGACGATATATAGCTGAAACACCGCTAATGATGATGATGATGATGATGATGCTATCGAAACGCCCCCTGACTATATATAACTGGGACACTGCTAATGATGATGATGATGATGATACTATTGAAACACCTCCTGACGATATATAACTGGGACACTGCTATGATGATGATGTTGATGATACTACCGAAACGCCCCCTGACTATATATATAACTGAGACACTGCTAATGATGATGATGATGATGATACTATGAAACACCTCCTGACGATATACGACTGGGACGCTGCTAATGATGGTGATGATGATGATGCTATTGAAACGTCTCCTGACAATATATAACTGGGACACTGCTAATGATGATGATGTTGATGATACTATCGAAACGCCTCCTGACGATATAAAGCTGAACCACCGCTAGTGATGACGATGATGATGATGATACTATCGCAACGCCTCCCGACGATATATATCTGGAACACCGCTAGTGATGATGATGATACTATCAGAACGCCTCCTGACTATATGTGACTGGAACACCGCTAATGAAGATGATGATGATGATACTATTGAAACGTCTCCTGACGATATACAACTGGGACACTGCTAATGATGGTGATGATACTATCGGAACGCCTCCTGACTATATATGACTGGGACACCGCTAATGAAGAAGATGGTGATGATGATGATGCTATCGAAACGCCCCCCGACTATATATAACTGGGACACTGCTAATGATGATGATGATGATACTATTGAAACGTCTCCTGACGATATATAACTGGGACACTGCTGATGATGATGATGTTACTATCGAAACGCCTCCTGACTATATATATAACTGGGACACTGCTAATGATGATGATGATGATGATACTATCGAAACGCCTCCTGACTACATACAACTGGGACGCTGCTAATGATAGTGATGATGATGATGCTATTGAAACGTCTCCTGACTATATATAACTGGGACACTGCTAATGATGATGATGATGATGATGCTGATCTGACTATCCCCCCCCCCCCCGACGATGCACAGACGTATGCGTACGTAAATAAATAAATATATAAATAAATAAATTGATAAATAAATAAATTAATTAATAATTAATTAATTAATCAATTAATAAATTAATAAGTAATTAAACAAATGAATAAATAAATAAATATATTATTAATTAATTAATAAATCAGTCAATCAAACAAATAAATGAATAAATAAATATATAATTAACTAAATCGATCAATTAAATAAATAAATAGTTAAATAAATAATTTATAAATAGACGAATAAACAAATGGCTGAATGAGAAATAAATAAATAAACAAATAAATAAATATATATATATGATTAGACAAATAAATACCTAATTAATTAATGAATCATCAATTAAATAAATAAATAGAAATGAATAATTAAGTTTGGCGTCGAGCACACGGGCCGCGCGATCCCTGGAAGTTCACACACATGCAGAGAAGGGTTATTTGGCGAATTAATTCGCCCCTATTATGGTCAGTACGGATCCAACATGCAAACAAACACCTGTGGATAAAAGTATATTTAAAGTTTACGGTACAGGGGTTAGCTTTCACTGTCGGCGCTTCTTCCGTCTCTGTCTGGGGTATCGAACCCGAGACCATTCTTCTTAATCGTGCGCCACCTTTATATATCGTTATAATCTCAAAACGGAAAGAGGATGACATGACTTACCCATCTGCCGCCGATTATATCCATTCCAGTGCATCGTAGTTTCACTTTAAGTACCTCACTTTATACCTAAGGATTGCGAACACTTGCCTCGCACGCGCACACGATTCACAGGCCCCTAATTAACTATAGTTCGCGACCTAACCTTTGATCCTGCCATCACGCGTTTTTAAGTTTCCGTAGCTGGGGCTTAGTATCCAGCCTCTGTAACTATACGGTGTATATACTCTAACCAAACCGAAACTAGACATTATTTCCCTTTCTTTGAATTTATATTCCTCGGGATACCGGAATTAGACTCTAGCTCGACAATTGTAAGTATTTATATATCTTAATAATACTGCAACATAGTCCTTATTTCCGTCTTACGTATCCGTACTTCCCGGGTCATCGAGACTAGACTCCAATTCTAATGATCATACTCTAATGATTATACGCACCGATATTTTTCATAAAACCCGTTACCCGTTATTTTCTGATGTTACATATTCTTATATTTATCCGAAATACCGGGATTAAGCTTTGAATCTAGGTTCCATCCATTTATAAGTTTTAACAAACCCATGAAGCAACCACTTGTCCACTTGTTGTTGTTAAAGAATTGATTGCTTCTATAATAAAACCCCACTAGTCTACATCTTTATAAGGTCAATACATATTACTTTTAGGGTCCGCCGATTTAGTTTTATTCTTAATATTATTATTATTATTATTACTATTATTATTATTATTATTATTATTAATTAATTACACGGCTTAATAGCCTTTTACAACAGGTTTATACATAATTAAAATACAACAAACGATTAAATGTAAAAGAAAAATAAAGGGTATAAATGTAAAAGGTATATATACATAGTTTAGAAATAATGAGGTTAGACATGTATGTAAAAAAAGGTATATATGCAAAAAGTGCAAAGCAGCAGGTTTATACACAATCAAAATACAACAAACGATCAAATGTAAAAGAAAAATAAAGGGCACAAATGTAGAAAGGTATATATATACATAGTTTAAACATAATGAGGTTAGAAATATATGTAAAAAAAAGTATATATGCAAAAAGTGTAAAGTAGCAGGTTTATACATAATTAAAGTACAACAAACGATTAAATGTAAAAGAAAAATAAAGGGTATAAATGTAAAAAGGTATATATATATACATAGTTTAAACATAATGAGGTTAGAAATATATGTAAAAAAAAAGTATATATGCAAAAAGTGTAAAGTAGCAGGTTTATACATAATTAAAATACAACACACGATTAAATGTAAAGGAAAAATGAAGGGTATAAATGTAAAAAAGTATATATACATAGTTTAAACATAATGAGGTTAGACATGTATGTAAAAAAGGTATATATGCAAAAGGTGTAAAGTAGCAGGTTTATACATAATTAAAATACAACAAACGATTAAATGTAAAAGAAAAATAAAGGGTATAAATGTAAAAAGGTATATATATACATAGTTTAAACATAATGAGGTTAGAAATATATGTAAAAAGGTATATATGCAAAAAGTGTAAAGTAGCAGGTTTATACATAATTAAAATACAACAAACGATTAAATGTAAAAGAAAAATAAAGGGTATAAATGTAAAAGGTATATATATACATAGTCTAAACGTAATGAGGTTAGAAATATATGAAAAAAAGTATATATGCAAAAGTGTAAAGTAGCAGGTTTATACATAATTAAAATACAACAAACGATTAAATGTAAAAGAAAAATAAAGGGTATAAATGTAAAAGGTATATATATATACATAGTTTAAACACAATGAGGTTAGAAATATATGTAAAAAAAAAAGTATATATGCAAAAGTGTAAAGTAGCAGGTTTATACATAATTAAAATACAACAAACGATTAAATGTAAAAGGAAAATAAAGGGTATAGATGTAAAAGGTATATATACATAATTTAAACATAATGAGGTTAGACATTTATGTAAAAAAAAAGTATATATGCGAAAGGTGTAAAGTAGTGATCTCAGAAATTTTTACTCACCGATAATATAGCAATATTAAATTTGAATAGCCAGCTATATATATATAAAAAAATTTAAGACATTATATAAAAATTTAATATTTTGAAAAGAAATGATCATATAGTGTTTTTAAATTTTGAGAGAGATAGATTTAAAATGTCGACATATGTAGGTAGTTCATTGTCAAGTTTGTGCATTGATAACAAACTTATATTATTCTTAATATGATGTAATGAATATGGTTGCATGATTGACATCTTCGTCGACAGTCTGGAGAAAGTAAAGTTTACACTTAAAGAGGCAATACTGCTTCGTTACTGACTTCAGCTGTTGATATGTAATGGTGGGTAATATATATTTTTCGTACACATTGCCGCTTTGTACTTTATATTTTTAATTTCTGTACTCATGTTTCGATGCTATTCCGGTACTTTTAATAATTTGCTACTTGTAATTTATATTGTTTAATGTATGTTCTTTTAATTTTATGATATATTTTTTCATGTAAAAGCCTATACGCATTGCTGCTCGTTACCTACTCTACATTTTTAATTTTTATACTCATGATTTGGTGCTATTCCTGAAACTTTTAATGTATGTGCTTTTGAAATTTATTTTATACTCTTTATGTAAAAGCCTAATGGGCGTAAACAAATAAATAAAAAAAAAAAAAAATAATAATTTTATTATCATCTCGAATATTTGATATCCACTCTCCGGCAAATTTTAATATAGTTTAAATCATCTTAATATAATTTATCATTTTAATATAGTTTAGGAATAACGGGATTCTGTAATTTCTACAAGTATAAACAACCCCAATCTTACCAAATCCATTTTATGTAGTGAAAGACGCGGGACTTATATTCTTCCTAAAATGTAAAATGAACCCGGTCTAGATGAAACATCCTTATTTAGTTTCAGGACAACGAGGTTTACGCGTTCCACGAGGAATATGATATAACCCGATCTAAACGAAGGTAATTTTATATAATTTTAGGACAACGGAACTTACAAATTTCATAAGGTATATCGTGAAGCCAATCTAGGCGGAGACACTACGTATATTTTAAACAGAGTAAGAGTTTAAATTTTATCATCAGGCCTAATAAACCGCAAGAATGTCCTAGGCATAGTAAACAAAATAGCGGTCAAAGCTGTAGTGTTTCTATGTTCACACGTTTTAGCTCAAAACGAATACTATAATTTTCACATTTATAATACAAGACGCGAACTTCTAAACGAATCATTTTAAAATAGTTCTGATTGAAATCTACATGTTTCATATTTATTAAATGAAGGCGCGAATTCTAAACGAAACACTAACATTGCTCAAAAACGGGACCCTATATTTATATATGCTTAAAATGAAACGCGAATTCCTGAACGATAGCATTTTATATAACTACATGTAACGAAATCTTATATAGTTTATAAATAAGAAGACCCGGCCCCAGGCGGTTTTTATATATTTTCAATATAACGAGGTCCTATAACATCTTTATAAGTATAATACAACCCCGGTCTAACGAAACAATGTACTAGAAGTTTTTATATGTTTGGATACATGATATACGTTTTTTTTTTTTATACACGTTTTTATACGCGAGATTTACGTCTTCGTACAGTACGAAGTACCCCAAATTATACAATCGCGAAGTTTACATCACTCCTAATGTATAACCAGAACTAATTGAAACATTATTCATAGTTTAAGTCCGCGAGGCAAATATCTTTCATAAAATATAAAATAACCAGAATCAAATTAAACATATTTTTACCTTATAGACTTTCCCCAACGCGCGTAATCATCCCGGCCACATGAAACGGTTTTATATGTTTTAATAGCGCGGGACCTATGTTTTCCTATATAATATAAGATAACCCGGGCCGAACGGAAGCAATTTTATATACTTTATAAAATAGTGAAACTTGTACTTCTGTAAAACCGTAAATAAACCCCGACCCCCACGAGATTATTTTATATAATTTTTTTGGAATAATGAAATTTCATACATCTGTAAAATTGTAAATAAGTCCCGACTCTCACGAAATTACTCTATATAATTTTAAACGAAATGGAAATCTAGATTATTATGGGCTGAACCTGATACCCCGCGAGATCAGCTATATATTTTTCACTAAACGTATTTTAATCCCAGAATTTATTCGCTATAATTTTAACGGACTCTTACTATAAAACATAAACAAAAAAAAAAATATATTAAAATAAACTAAATATTCTTTCGATAACTAAAATAAACCCGGTCTAATCGAAACATTTCATATAACGAAATATTATATGCCTTACAAATGTAAAAATTAAAATGAGACCTCGCGTATTTAGCAAAAAGATAGGTATTTTATAAGACTTATTTAAAATCGAATCTGTTAGTAACAACTCCCTTATCTTTTAACAACTTCCCGCGTGTTTAGCATAAAATAGGTATCTTTATAACGCACAGCTAGTTTCCAGAGATCCGCCAATACTATACTTAGTAAAACGAAAATTTAACTAAATTTGAACTCTACCGTTTCCTGAAATTCTGCGAATATTATTCTGTGAACCTAGTAAGACGACAAAAATAATTAACTTTATAGAACATAGTGATTTCCGAAGTTCCGATATGCCAGATTAATTACCTTTATAAAATAAAATCAATCCCGTACTCTGAATTAAAACTCTTTTAACAGGACCTCGCGTATTTAGCATAAGATATGTATTTTTACAAGATTTATTAACAATTTCCCGCGTGTTTAGCATAAAATAGGTATCTTTATAACGCACAGCTAGTTTCCAGAGATCCGCCAATACTATACTTAGTAAAACGAGAATTTAACTAAATTTGAACTCTACCGTTTCCTGAAATTCTGCGAATATTATTCTGTGAACCTAGTAAGACAACGAAAATAATTAACTTTATAGAACATAGTGATTTCCGAAGTTCCGATATGCCAGATTAATTACCTTTATAAAATAAAATCAAACCCGCACTCTGAGTTAAAACTCTTCTAACAGGACCTCGCGTATTTAGCATAAGATAGGTATTTTTACAAGATTTATTAACAATTTCCCGCGTGTTTAGCATAAAATAGGTATCTTTATAACGCACAGCTAGTTTCCAGAGATCCGCCAATACTATACTTAGTAAAACGAGAATTTAACTAAATTTGAACTCTACCGTTTCCTGAAATTCTGCGAATATTATTCTGTGAACCTAGTAAGACGACGAAAATAATTAACTTTATAGAACAAAGTGATTTCCGAAGTTCCGATATGCCAAATTAATTACCCTTTATAAAATAAAATCAAACCCGTACCCCCCTTTTCTTTTAACGTGAGCAACCAACAATGTCGAAGAGTATATTTACCCGTACACAATTTTCACTAGAAATTAAACTATAATTTTCACC
>JADDOH010004387.1:0-101677 GCA_016648135.1 Agrypnia vestita
AGTAAGCATGGTATATTCTATCATGGGTGGGAATGGCGAATGTTACATTGTGTAAAGTGATCACTTAAGCCAACCATAAAGATAGGTCATAAGTCCTATGTACACCCAAATGACTTCTATACCTACTTTCCCATAATAAATACAGTTTCGTCTCTGTGATATCTATAATATACATTCATTGAAATTATTGTAATTGGGATTTATATTCTCAGTCAAAGAAGTTCAAAAACACTCGAATTTTTTTTTTTTAATTTTCTCGTATTTTTGTGCTGCGTCACATGATGCCCTGTTTACAAAACGCTTTAAGTATCTGGCTTGGAATTTGTACCGTTCTGCCATTCCTGTCGACCGCTAGCCTTACATACGTGTCCTTACTGTCGTGTGTTGCCACGCGTAAATATGTAAAATGCCTCCGGAAAGACCTTCGTCCCTTATTGCGCAACAATCGATTCGGGTGATGGTGCGAAAGTTTCTAAGCCTCCCTTATTAGAAGGGAAGGAAGGGAGAAAATGGCCCCGGGAGAGTATACTTTGCACTTTATGTTCACGCCTTTTGTGACGTCACAATCGGAGGAGAAATCGGATACGTTGTGCGAGGTATCATCAAAAAATACTCGGCTTAATTTCACAGGCTGTATAAGTCCTATTGTCATAATTTTATTTGTTCCAGTCTGAATATGGTCCTGTTAAGCTGAATCTGGCATGGCCAAAAATAAAATATTTAGTCAGAAAAGTGCTTTAATAAAATCATTAAAAACACATAAAAAAATCAATTTCAATCAATCAAAAGCATTCTAATTTGATAATTTCTTCAATACAGGTTTGCTCATACAGCAAATAATGTCAACGAAATTTGAGATGTTACCGTATCGGTGCATCATTGGTATTGGCGAATTTACGACATAGTTATTTCTATTGGTAATATGGATCTTTCCATTTAAGAAAGACGATCGAATTAGTTAGTATGCGCAAGCCGTGCGTACGACGCACACCGTTTCGTTGTGTTGGTGTTTACGGGTATACATACAGGGTTATTTAGAAAATATTAATAACCTCGCAGGATATATTCTTATTGATTTAATTATGAGCGGAAAATGTTCAAGCAACCATGACCTAATATCAATAGTTGTAGACATATGCGATTCTAAGCTTGCATTTTTTTAAAGTATTTTTGTCTTATTTTTTGTAAAACGTTGGACTATCATTAGAGTAACTTACATCGAATATGAAAAATTCATTCCTTTTAATGCACGTCAAATAAAATAAAAAAGCCTTCCAATTGCAATTGGAAAACATTCCGATTGGAATTACTGCAGGGTTTTTATAATTTTATTTAACTTGTAATGAAACGAATGAATTTTCTGTAATCGATATAAGTTACGGTAAAGATAGTTCAACGTTTTGTAAATAATAATTCAAAAATATTGAAAAAAAAATGCAAAACTTGATATTGCGTAACTCTATAACTATTGATATTATGGTCACAGATGCTTGACCATTTTCGACTCATAATCAAGGCAGGAATATAGTCCGGCGAGATTATTAATGTTTTCCAGATAACCCTGTAATTAAAATTTCCAAATCCAAATATATGCATACAATAGGTTGGTTGAATCAAATTATGTAATATAAGAAAAGGAGTTATAATATAATTTTTAAAAAAATAATCTAAATTAAAGAAATAAAAGTTCACAAAAAAAATATATGAAAGGTAGGATCAAATTATATAATATAAGACAAAAAGTTATAAAAAAAAGAGAAAAAATATACAATAGATAATAATAATAATCTTGGCATACTTTCCTAATAAAGAGATTAATTCTAAAGTGTCCATGATTTAAATAATTTTAGAATAGTACCAGAAAGTAGGTACATGCCCGAATATCTGAGATGAATCTGCATTTTTTTGTGTGCGTGGGTGCATTTATTACCCCAAATGCATGTAATAATGCATTGTCATCGACATCAAGTCGATGTGCAAAATTTTAGCTCGATTGGATTTAGGGAAGTGTGTTAATTTTCACTTTAAGATTTTCCACAAGAAATCAAGACCTGTGGTGAAGTTAATATAAAGGATTTAAAAATGTTGTCATTTAAAAATAATATCATTCCTATTGAAAAACCCTTGATGGGGACCACTTTGAAGGGATAAAATTAATAATAATTAATTAATAAATTAAAATATTTTTTGGGAAAAAAGAAAATTCCTCGTATTTTTTGATCACACCTCTTTCTAATACATGAAAAAGTTATTGCGTTTTCATTGTGTCGGTTTCTCTACAATGTACATTTTTAAAAGATTTTATATTCTTTGTGGGTCCCAAACTAGACCTCACCTTTCCTAACGTCTAGTAAGAATCGAGGTAACTGCTTAAAAATGCTTTTGGTCCACTCTACTTTGCGACATTCTTTTTTGGATCTCGGATTTTTCGCATTTTATTTTGTACTCTGCGTTCTGACCTCCTTAATTATTTTATATCAAAACGCAAGAAATCAACACCACATATTGTGTCTCTGGCCAAGACACAAGACGCTGGCGACGTCGGGTCGCTCAGAATTCATTAGTCACAGCGGTGGCCCATTGCTGTGAGCTGATCATAGCTTATTACGTCATCCGAGGTTCATTATCTGCTTTCCGACTACCACTCTTCACAGTTCATTTTCCAAGTTCATAGTTTTTGATATATATTTTTCCAGTTCCAGTTTTCGAGTTCAAGTATTCATTATCCAATGACGGTGTTCGTTCAAAAAAATGGACATAACGGAGGCAAATATATTTATCATATTAAAGAACACATTCTCATTGTGAACTTACAATTTCAGAGCAAAGTTCTGTGAATTTTTTAAAACCAAATTTATTAATCAATTAGAAAAGACGTACTGAAAAATAATTCGAATTGGAATGTTTTCCAATTGGGATTCGAAGGTTTTTATTATTTTATTTGACTTGTATTAAAGGGAATAAATTTTTCATATTCGATATAAGTTACTGTAATGATAGTCCAACGTTTTACAAAAAATTAGTCAGAAATATTGAAAAAAAAATGCAGAATTTAATGTCGCTTGTCTCCATAATTATTGATACTAGGTCATAGTTGCTTGAACATTTTCTACTCGTAATCAAGGCAGAAATATAGTCCTACGAGGTTATTAATGTTTTCCAAATAACTCTGTAATATGTTAGCATATCTTTCAACGTTTCATGTGAGTTATTAGCATAAACCAGTACAGATGCCGTCGTTGGTAATGAGATGTGTATTTGATTGGAGTTTTTAAATTTTATTTCCTTTTTAAAAAAAAAAAATTGATGATGGGGCGTTTTATACGCCCTCTCCCCTATTATCGCTGCGGTCATATTTTGGTCCAGTTAGCGTCCAGCCCCAGATAAGCCCGCCCGCATCTCCATCTTGCCGACTGACGATGACAGCTACATATCGGCGGAACCGTTGCCAAATTCTGTTGTCCTGGTACATGCATTACGTGTTGGGGAGCCGAGTGTAATATCGACCGGCCGCTGGCGCTGGTCAAGATAACGCCGGGCGATCAGCGCTGCCAACTTCCAGAACACGGTTCGAGAGGCCATTAATTCTCGGTGGAGCGTACACACAATCACGTCACATTCCTACGCTCGATATTGTTCATTTCTTTCTTCTTCTTTTTCTGGTGCCTTATCCGTTCAACTGAAGCCATGTATTCACTAGGCGACAAATCGCGAAACATTCCGCGCGGCATGTCGCATCAACATCTACGCTCATGTTTTGGGGACAATGACGCGGTCATTTGACGCGTACACACCGGGACTCACATATCACTTGTCGCTGAAATGTCACCAGATTAGGTTATGATGACAGCTGCACATCTATTTACACTTGTCGCCTGATGAGGTTATGATGACAGATGCGTATCTATTTATTTTTAAGGTGGTGGGTGCGAAATTATTTACTGCAAAGAGAAAGAAGGATGGATATTCTATGCGATCTTCGAATATCTGACGGATCTTTTGTCAATTTCACTCGAATGACAGCAACTGGTTTTTACAATTAAACAATTAAATTAAAAATAATCGGGCCTTCCATAGCCAAGCAAGACAATATTAAGGAACGCTGTTGGCCCTCACATAATTTTATTTTTATATTCACGGTTTGAAGTGTCCCACAAAATTGTACGGCGATGAGTTGAAGAACAGTAATTTCGTTTCCCCACATTAATGTCAGTTGATAGATACAGCGCATGCGCATTCACACATACCACGTGATACTGACGCGCAGCCCGATGTCCCCGTGAGCTCGCTCGAGTACCGTGCGCATGGCAACGTTTCCGCGGCACGTAGAAATGCCCCGCTATGTTGTGCGCGACGTTGCAACGTCACGTAGACTCTATGCCGCGCGTGATGTTGAGAGATAATTTGTCCCCCTAGCGAATACATGGCTTGATATTGTCATGTTGGCTATCATCATTTAACATACCGCGGCCCGAAATAGCTCTACAATAGACTGGCCAACCACTAATAATAATAATAATAGTTGGATCAGATGATCCAATTATTATTATTGTATTAATTAGCATGCTCAAAACTAGCGTGCCCTAACAACTGTACACACTTGCTCATTATTAGCATGCTTATTTTAAGCATGCTCAAAGCTAACAATCAAACACAGCTTATTAGTGGCATGCTCTCGTCATAAAATAGTGAGGAACTCTAGTTCAAAATTGAAACTTTGCAAACTGAAATAGAAAATTCAAGTGAACCAATAAATCAAAACAGTTCCTGGGTTTAATCAAACACACATGCTTATTACTGGCATACTCTTATCATAGAACGCTCTTGTTCAAAATTGAAACTGCAAACTGAAATAGAAAATTCGAGTGAACCAATAAATCAAAATATTGTTGATTTTAGTTTTTATAATTTTTTTTTTTTTTTTAGTTTAAACTGGCCCTGAAAAAATGTCAGAAGGAAGCAGAGCAAATACAGATGGATAAAATAGCTAGGGACCTAGATAATCGTGACTTCAGACAGTTTTGGAATAAATCGAATAAAAATTGCAATATGCGGTATAAAATTCCAAGTAACATAAATGGAGAAACGAATCCCAAAGCAATCGCAAACATTTTCGCAGACCATTTTACCACCCTAACTCCGACCTCTCTGATCTCCTCGAGTGGACCGCCAATTAATCCAACAACAACTGAAGGTAATGGACTTTCGATTACTGTGAACATGGTCAATACCGCCCTGAAACATATGAAAGCTGGTAAATCGGCAGGCCACGACGGACTAAGCATTGAACATGTCAAACACGCGGGAGGACCAATTTTACAGCTCCTGGCGAGGTTGTTTACTGGCATTATAAAGAATGGGCAATTACCGAGTAATATGACGAGGACCATAATTACACCCATTCTTAAATCCAAATTATCGGACTCAACCTCCCACGAGAGCTACAGACCAATCTCGATTGCCACAACCATCGCGAGATTATTCGAACGCGTGCTGCTAGATCAGGTCGAATCCAGCATGGAAACTAACGACAACCAGATGGGTTTCAAAAAACAGACCTCTACCGACGCTGCAATATTTACTGTAAAACGGACACTGGAGTACTACAGAAACAAAAAGACTACTTCATACGCATGTTTCCTAGACTTGAGCAAGGCTTTCGACAGAGTTTCTCACCCTTTACTTTGGGCAAAACTTAGGGAAAGAGGCATACCATCGGAGGTAATACGTATCCTTGACTCGTGGCACAGACAACAGGAAAACCAAGTAAGGTGGAGAGACAGTCTTTCCGAACCTGTTCACATGACGAGCGGCGTCAGACAGGGAGGGTGCATGTCCCCAATACTGTTCAACCTTTATATGGACGAACTCACTCAAAGGCTAAACAACGCGGGGGTAGGCTGTCACATCGGAGGACAGTGTCTTAACAACATCAGTTATGCTGACGATATGGTACTGATGGCACCGTCTATAAGAGGACTACGCATTCTTCTAAAGATCTGTGAAGTGTTTGCTGAAGAAACAAACATGCTCTATAACCCTAATAAAACAGCACTGTTGGTTATAAAGTATGGTCAGGGCCCAACAAGTATTCCTCCAGTTACTCTGAACGGTGTGGTCCTGAAGGTGACCGAAAGAACAAAATATCTAGGACACATAATTACAAATAATCTAATGGACGACGACGATATTGACAGGCAAAGACGAGCTCTCAGTGTGAAAGCGAATATGCTGTGTAGAAGGTTTCGTCTTTGTAGCACCGCTGTAAAAAGAACGCTCTTCCTTGCCTTCTGTGCAACATTATATACATGTGAACTCTGGACAAATTATAAAAAGAGCAGCATAGAAAGACTTCGCATACAATATAACAACGCCTTTCGTATGATGTTTGGCCTTCCCAGATATTGCAGCGCTTCCGGTATGTTCACTGAGGGGCGTGTTCCCAACTTTGCAGCCCTCTTAAGATCCAGGGTGGCAGGGATGAGGGAAAGGATATACAGCTCCGGAAATATCCTTATCCTGGAAGCCCGTCTTACTCCAGAATCCAGCATCGATGCACACTGGAGAAAGATACTGGCCCCGCATAATTGACTTGCCATCGCTCGCTAAAGCCGATATTTTACCGTATATTTCTTTTGATTACTTCTAATACTTCTCTTCTATTTTATATGTTCTTCTTCTATTTTACTATTTCTCTTTTGTTTTTATATAATATTTTTAATGTGTGTATTTTCTTTTATATGGAATGTGTGGGATTGCACGAACCTCCCCACATTCTGGAATAAAGCTATATTTATTTATTTATTTATTTATTTATTTATTGTAAGATTTGAATCATTCATGTCTTTAAATAAAGTTTCGTAAACATTATTTCTTGCTACATTAATTTTACATAGCGGTGACAGAGTATTCCACAGAGATTCGTGATTCCTATAATAAGTCACGAAAAGTAATGTTTTATCATCTCCCCAACGCGCCATATTTGTTTCATCTGTCGCGGACTGAGAAGATCGCATTGATAATCGATAATGACATAAGCATGCTCATAATAAGCAAGCCTGTTCACACATAATCAAAAGATACCCCTTCTCATGGTGAATGACATTAGCATGCTCGTAAATCAACCGGCGGTTGATTTTTGAGCATGCCACTATTGAGCATGCTTATTACTAGCAATGTGCGTACACACATGCCACTAATAAGCAAGGGCTAAAGAAGCTCAATACTGCGCATCCTCACGTGCCACTAATAAGCATGTGTATCAGTACCTTTAATGATTATTATTATATATCACGGTTTCGTGAGTACTCACCTCAAGGGCACTCCACACAAAACAACTTACTGGCTACACTTATTTACTATTACTTATTCACTAGATGACATGCAAAAAAATGGATTTAACGTTTAAAACTATAATAAGAGTGCCAGAAAGAATGAGGTATTTTTGCGGAGTGTATACAAGGAGTGGGAAACATTGGATAGTGTTGTAATGGTCTGATTCTATAGGTTTTTATATTTATTTATTTATTTAATGTTTATGGAAGACCAACAGCACAAAAAAAAAGCATAGAAAACATTGATACAATATAGATGGCCAATTACAGGTCTCCACATTTGATTGTAGGTATTGTCTTATTATAGGTTATTCAGCCATGATTCAACAAAATTCAATTCCAATTATGATAATTTCGTTGTCTATCCGTCCGTCCGTCTGTCCCTGTAACTTTGTGTAACGTCCGTAATTTCGTCAGAATTCACGGTTAAAAAAACGAAGACGGCCGGAGATGGGGCTTGAACTCCGGGCGAGCAAACTCGAAGGCGGAGACCTGCGGAAGTTTCCATTACCGTATGTGCGGGACCTTTCAAACATATACTACACATATAACTTAACTCTACGCAAAAGTATAACATTAGAGAGCGCACAATATATTTTCTTTAGTACACTAAGTGCTTTATAAACATTTTTTCCGCAATCGATGGCATTGTGTGGTGTAGTGGCTAGGACACCTGGCTCTCATCCAAGGGGCTCGGGTTGGATTCACCGTACCGGAATTTTCTTTCTCATTTTATTTTTGATTTTATTTTGATGTCTTTTTTATTTATAATACTCATTATTTAACCTTGTTGTTTCGTTAATTTTACGCACGCACAATCGATAAAAGTCGTTCTTTATTATTTCATGGGTGTCGGCTGTGAATAGGTAAACACTTATTCTTTAGGAACCGACAAGTAAGAGTACCATCGTTTTTGACGGGTTACAACTAGTTTATTTTTTACATATTTATATATATACATGTTATTACATTCAATTAATCTACGATACACAGGTATAAGAATACTTAACAAAAATGTAGGAGAATCCTGCTTCGGAAAACTCTAAAAGAGCCTTTCGTGGTGACCTATTTTGCAACTAAAGTCGACGAAAAAATGGTCGAACTCTGCGTTTTTTTACGAACGCTGCCTTAACGATAAGAGATATTTAAATAGTTTCTATAAAGGAGTGTACAACTCAAAAAGTTCTTTATTTTAAGGTTGATACACAAATTGATAAAATATGACTCAAAGTTACTAAAAATCTAAGCCGCGCGGATACGTTAACAATTTTGGTCCATTTTTATTCTGAAGAGTTTTTTTTTAAAGTCATTTATGTAAATACACAATAGTTAAATGCTTACATGTATTTTTGGACACGACGGCTTTATAAAACCCCCCCGGAAGCCCTCTATTCTGGATCGTATGGTTATACCCACGAGACGATCAAAATACATAGGGAGACTAATCTTTTTGATAGTTGAAGTGACATGCATTGTCGATTACGGCCGAAACAGCGTATGTTTGCCGACGCCAGAAGCGACACGGAATGATAATTGCACGCCTGGCGTATCCAATTGCACTTGGCTGGTGCACTCGCGCATTGAAATCCAACACCTATTTTACTTCGCGGCTCATTGCCGCGCGTTATGCGGCTCAATGGGCCGCAAGCGGTTTGTTTTGCTGTGGCTTGTTCGACTGAATGGGCAGGTTGAACGGGGCTTTTCAATCGATCAATTATGAATTTTTGAAAAATTCACTACGCATTATCACGAGGTATAATCGAGGATTTTGCTCTATAGGTTTGGGTTGGGTTGCCTTTGGAAAGTTAAACCACATTATCCATAATAAAGAAATTTCAAATTCAACTCATTCATCAAACTAAAATCATCTGTCCCCTCCAGATTATCCTGTTGGTTCGCCGCATTGGTGGTCTGATTAGTCTGCTTTTTTCCTTCTGACAGCCGGCTGTGAATTCTCAAACAAAAATACGCACAAATATGTCGGTATTAAATTTTTGACTCCCGCGTGAATCAAAACCCGTCTGCTTCGGTGCGTACATAGAAAAATCTGGTTTGCGGTAACTCACACGGAGAATTACGTGTCCATATATTTTTAGATTGCTCAAAACCAGAAACTCCAAAAAGATAATTGCTCGAATATAATCTGAATGTTAATAAGTAATATATAATATAAAATATTCTTCTTCCTCTCTTAGTAGATCCGTGATCTCTGTTGACAGATGTCAATCCTGGTCTTGGGACCAGAACGTCCAGCTTTCTCTCCGTCTCTTTGATGATCCCCCTGGTGGTCGGCGCCCCTCTAGAATCTCGCGCATCACGGCTCTGGGATGTTTTGTCTGCTCCATTCTCTCGAAATGACCCTCCAGCAACGCCTTCTCTGCCTGCTCCATTGTACAATGTATTCTACATCGCAGGTTCTGTGGATTTCCGCGATGAGTAATCTGTCTCTGAGGGTCTTGCCTGCAACGGGTCTCAGAGTCTTCATCTCAGTAGTTATGAGAAGGTGTTTAGTTCTCTGTCCGCTCTTGCTTCGATACCATAAGGGAACTCCATAAACTACGTGGCTCTATTTTGAACCTTTTTGAACCCATCCCTCTCCACATTTGGCCCTATCGTGGGTTTTTCTTTGACACCCCCACCTCCAAGTGTAACATAGTTTTTTTCCCTATTAATTCCAGAAGACATTAGGTGCTGTTTTCTCTAACCAAAACTATTTTAAAATTATTGATTATATGCAAACTGAATTGCGCAGATTTATCTAACCTAATCTCACCTTACCTAACCCCCACTCCTTTGATCAGGCCATGCGGTTTATGGTCGCTCCCTAAGTCATGATAGGTCTTATGCATGAGTTATATGTATATTCTGACTTTGCTTTCCACTAGCATATATGTACTTATTGGCCCAAACAGTGTCTCTTAGGCATCCGGAGATAACCACTGCTTTATTTGCCTGCTCTTTGACTACATAATACAGATCGCTGTAGCTAGATATCTCCACCTCAGGGTACTTAAATTTCATAACCTGTTCTTTGGGTTTATTGTCTACGACCAGTTTATAACATAAAATATTGATTTGTATAATTTGAAATAATGCGGCGAGATACCAAACCCCTGACAAATGTGTGATATATTGTGATTTACATATACAAAATGTGATTATAATTATTATTAATAGTTGTTATTTATTGGCAGTGTACTAAGTTGTCGGTTTCCGTATTGTTTCAGATCTTGCGCGCGATAGGGCCGCGGCCTAGCTAGTGCCACGGCACCCACACACTAACGGAGGGTCCACGGAACACAGGTTTGTTTTCCCTTACTTTTCTTTGTGGCTGAACTGTGTACTCGGTTCGATCAGATAACACTCAACTTGGCACAAATTCAAGTACTACAGGGTTAACCAATTTTATTTTTTTTAAATTTATTACTCTGGAATCGTAAGATTATTTATATATTTAATTGTTTTTATTATTCCTGCCATATTGAATCAAAAATTAAGGTAAACAGTTATTATCATATAATGAAATTACATAGATACATAGAAATACTGTGTATATAGGTGTAAGTGAGTGCAATGAAACCTAAAGCGCCACTATCTAGTTGATGAAATTTGTTTTCGAATTTTCGAGACCGTTCTACACATTTCTAGTATTCCCTCAACATTTCCAGTGTTTAAAAGAATGTCCCAGTCGATTCCCCAGTGTTGTGGAATTTTCTAGAGATTTCGATAGTTTGTAATCCTTCCGATTCTATCATTCGTTACAATATCTTTACTATCTATTGCAGTGATTAAAAACCTATTGTTTATTAATTTCAATAAAGAATGACAATACTTTTGTATTTATTTTATTTTTAGAACAGGACTTATGTATATAGTTTTAACGCGATATCAATAGTTTTATGGAGTATTTGTCAAAAAATCAAAATTTGTATTTTTTTAACGTTTCTGACTTATTTTTTGCAAAACATTACAGTAACTTATAAATAATGTAAACAATTCATTCCCTTTAATGCAAGTCAAAGAAAATTATAACAACCTTCCAATTCCAATTGGAATTTTTTCAGGGTTTTTATTATTTTATAAGTATTGAAACGAATGAATTTTTCACATTAGATATAAGTAACTGTAATAATATTTCAACTATTTTATGACAATTAGTGGCTTTTCATGTCACGAATACACTGTTTAATGGTTGTAAAATTAGAAAACATGGCAATAAATTGACAAGTCGTACGAGATATAAAATTATCGTTGTGTGTGTGGGTTCCAGTCTATCATGTGACACGCAATACTCGGTTTAAAATTAAAAATTAAAAAAAAAAAGAATTAAACTAAAAATCCATAAAATGTAAATCATTGGTGTACCTACCCAAAAATTTTTTAAAACATATTTATCTTAACTCTTAACTTTTATTCTATGTCAATAAAAGAGACCTTCTTCCATCGTCCTAATAATTTTTTGATTCCTCATTTATGAAAACGCTTTGACGTAAAATACTCGTTTAATACGTGTCGAATTCGAGGTATTTCGTAATTTGATCACGCTCTTTCAAGACGGGTCTGACACTAAATCCAATGCCGTATAAACATCCCAGTTTGTTAAATTTTACGTGTTCATTGCTAGAGTGAAATGCTTTGATAGAAAGAGACGACGAAATATTTATTGTCGATGTGCCAACAATTGACATATGGTGTCAGCCGATCGATCGAACGCATTAATCAAAATGCTCATGTATTATTTGCACAGAATTGTTATTATTTTCTGTCTAGAATTTAAAAAAAACATTAATATTTCTGCAATAATATGAATTGTATTAAAGAATATTAAACGGCTGTTTTTTTTACGTCATTGTTTTTTTAATTTAAGGGCAGTTTTTATTTCATGAACGCTGTTAAATTTTCTTGCATCTAAATAATGCTGCATAGATCTAATCAAGTGATAATCAGACGATGCTAGATCGGGACCATATGGACAAGGGCGGATCCAGGGGGGCGGTCATAGGGGTCACGACTATGTGACCCCCCCTGGCGCCAAAGCTGGATCCGCTCTTGCATATGGAGAGGTATCCATAATTTTTCATTGTTAATTTAATCTCGCGTTATTTTTATTCGTATGTATGCCATTTTATTCCTTAATTCAATTAATGTGTTAGCCGTACTTCGTTTTTCTACAGCTTCCCGATTTTTTAAATGGATCTTTGAACACGAGACTAGGGCACGAGCCAAAATTTGATACCGGGATTTCGGGATCAAAATTTGGCCATCCCGGAACTGGTATTTTTACGGAGTTACGGACAGACAGACGAATAGACAACGAAATTATTATGTCATAAATATATAAATATTTAATTTCGATATTTTTTCACTGCGCGCGCCTGCTAAATATACATATCGCTCATGAAAAAACATTATATCTCGCATACCACACATTTGTCAGAATCAAGTTTTTTGTGTATTTGTCATTAAAATGTGTCGATATGTAATATGGCAAAAGCTTCCATCTTAAAAACAATTATTTGTGTCTCTTATTCCATTAATAATGCAATTCCTCGTATTCTATTTTCTGTAAAGGATCTAGGTATTATACAGTTTTTGCCTCCTCTTTAAAACCTATATGATGTGGCTTACGAGGTATTGTTTTGTTATGAGCGATATGCATATTTATGCTAAAGCAGGTCGAAGACACTTGCAAATGGGATAATAATCTAAATATATAATAATAACTTATAATAATAATAATAATCCATTTCTGTTCCTTTTTTACCTTTGATTCTTTGACTTTCATAGTTTGTACCTAAATTAAAAATTTCACTTTTTTTTTGTATATCTGAAGCTATTGTTGCTCTGTGGAAACTTGTAAAAAGGTCTCTATACTATGTAATAATCATGTGTAATCTGATTTTTATATGTACTGTTAGTTTCCCATGAAAAACTAAAATAAAATAATGTATTGTTTTTCAATGTATTGCGCACCCATTATACTGTCAGTGTCTCATTAAATAGTAAAAAAAAAACGCTTTTTTGGCACACCTAATATATGATATTTTTTTACAGAATTAAAACGACAGTCAACCATTAAACATACTGTATTCGGCAGTGATATAAGACAGGTAATTTTTATTGCCATCATCCACGACCTATGTTGTCAACTTATAAATAATTCGCATTCACAGCACGTAGACTAGGACGCGACTAGTATCTGTGACCGCCGTCTTCTCAAACTGTACACAAACTAATGTGTACTATCGCTTAGATAACACTTAACTTGGCACAAATTCAAGCGCTACAGGGTTAACCAAATTACCGTACCGCGGCTCTTTTAAATTTGGCTTTTTTTTTTGGACAACAAGAGAGATTTTGTAGATTTGTATTTTGTATTTTAATTTTCTTTAATTATCTAAAGGTTAATTTAGCGTTTATCAAGATGTGATTGTTTTGTAACTTTTACGTCACGTATTTTTCTGAGAAGAGGCAAAAAAAAATAGAAAAAGCGTTTTAAAATAAGTTAGAATTTATTGGAAATAGATTTTTAATATTCTTTGTGATATTTTTGTTGAAATTGATTCTGGTATTTTTTGTCCCCCTTGAATTATTAACGTTCTGAATTTGCTTTATGCTTCTATTCTTTATTTTGTTTTGTTATAGGATTTAATTATTTTTTATTAATGTTCATTTACCATATCAATCATCGTTTATGTATTTTTATTTATTTTAATGATTGATTTTTTGGTTTCTTATTATACAACGTGTTTTATGTTAGGTATGTAAAAAAAATTGTACTTTGGGCATTGATATTTAATTAAATAAACCTTTGCGTAGCATTATACTTTGTGTAGGTAGGTACTAGGTCTAGGTATGCACATATTATCGCGAGATTCTAAAACGATAAAAATGCACAGAATCTTTAGATTATGCACCACTAGGGTACGTTAACACAAACAAGTTAAAGTACGTCATTTTTACGGGTATACATAATATACAGGGTTATTTGGAAAACATTAATAACCTCGCAAGACTGCCTTGATTATGAGTCGAAAATGTTCAAGCTATCATGACCAAGTTATGGAGACATGCGATTTCAAAGTTTGCATTCTTTTTTGTTTGTTTTGTTTTTCAATATTTCTGACTTATTTTTTGTTAAACGTTGGACTATTATTACAGTAACTCATATCGATAACGAAAAATTCATTTGTTTCAATACAAATTGAATAAAATGATAAAAACCTTGAAAAAAACCCAATTGGAATGTATTCCAATTGGAAATCGAAGGTTTTTATTTTTTTATTTGACTTGTATTAAAGGGAATGAATTTTTTATATTCGATATAAGTTACTATAATGATAATCCAACTTTTTACAAAAAATAAGTGAGAAATATTGAAAAAAAAATGCAAACTTTGATGTCGCATATCTCCTTAACTATTGATATTAGGTCATAATAGCTTGAACATTGTCGACTCATTAATCAAGGCGGGAATATAGTCCTGCGAGGTTATTAATGTTTTCCAAATAACCCTGTATATTATGCAGTCGATATTTTTGATAGGTTTGTTGAAAGAAATGAACTAACGAAAAAGAGCGGGAATAGATGACGTAATACTTTTCGTGACGCATTTTTGCCTCGGCAGTCGAGTGACTTGAGGCGTCGCTTCAAATGGCAACTGTTAACGATACCAAGAACAACCTGTCCGTGCTCTCATCTTTATAAAAAATCGTTGACGTCACAACTATGACGTGGAATAAATAATTAACTGCTAAAGGTGAGCCACGTTTATTTGGTTAACTGTGTACACGCGATTCACATTCCTTGACGATGGCGCTATCAGGCAGGGCTGTGAGGTCGATTCGAAATTTATCGAACTCTAGTTTTACCCTAAGGGGTTATTTACGCCTTGTCAGAATTAAAAAAAAATCTAGTTTCTAAAAAAATACATTTTTTTATTAATGGTTCACAAATAATGAAAAACACATAACATGAAATAGATAATACAATTAGTTCAAATGCTTTTTTCATCACTTAAATCGTCATCGTAGAACAACGACGGATGTGCAAAAAATTACATATTGTTTTTTTTTTTTAGTCGTTAAAAAGTGAAAAAATAAGCCATCTAATCTAGAAGTGTATTTTTTCTCATCAATTTAACCGTCGTCATACAAAGTCGGTGTAAAGACGGTTCTGATTTGCGATCGTAGAACAATGCAGCATGTGTAAAAAGAAACGTCGTGGTACTGCGCTGACTATATTTGAGGTTTGAAAGGTATCAACATTAAATAACTAGCCCAAGTTTCAAAGGAAAATCTTTTGTAGTTATCGAGCTGTGACATAAAGTGTCTTCATGTAAATAAAACTTCAAACTGCTCTCCTGCAAACTTGAGAAAAATCACATGCGTCGTTATTCTACGATTATGACGAAATGTGAACACAGCAAACAAAAAGATAAAAGTAAAGGCTAAAACATATACTAAATTTTACAGAATGAGATTGAATAGACTAAACAGCTGATTTCGCAAGTTTGGTAATAGTTCTATTATATTCGTGGAAACTGTCATGGAATATGTCAATGAGGACGTTACGGTTATTTTCTATTTTGTTGTATGACCTCAGCATTCTAGATATGGGGTTAAAGTGGGCCATGCATTTGACCATATCATTTTTTTTTTAATAAAATGATAGATCTGTATGCATCTAATAAGCGACAGTAAAAAAATAATCTCCTAATTTCTATTTAAATTTGAGTGTCCAAGGGTTGAGTATCCTCTTAATATAAGTTGTAGCTTACCGACCAACTGAAGCGATACCCACATTTTTTTTTTTGTAAAAAAACATTTAAAGATAAATTAGTCAGAGCCAACAACAGTGTGTCAAAGCTGTTTTAGGGGCGATAGTTCACACATCGGCCCTACACTTTTGCCACCCTTTTCGGCATTTTTATGCTAAAGTGGTTATCCTCCCCTCGCACACCTAAACTCGTGCAAGCGGCGCGGGGAGGCGTCCACGCAAAACCGCTTCAGTGTCTCCTAGGTGCGTGGATGAGGAGGGGGAAACCATAGTTTATTTGTTATTAAATAGGATTATTACTACTTCGATACATGGAATGCAGCGAAATTCATAAAGAAATGAGTATACAATAGGAGAGTACAATACAAGAAATAGAATGAGACATTATTTATAATATAGGGGAGAATGGGGTAGCTTTATACTTACGGTTTTTGGGTAGAGATTTTTATAAAGAAAAAACTAATCATGTTAGTGATGAAATATTGCACCCTGCTTTAATGTGGATGTGGGGTATAAAAGCAAAAGCACCAATATCCAAAAAATTAAAAAAAATATTTTGAATGCTGTCACCGAGGATCGCTAATTTAAAATGTACTGAATTCTAGATTTTGTGTATCCATCCCTTCTAAAATTGTGTTTCCTAAAAATTTATAGGCTATGTTTCCTATAGAATCTCGAATTCAGTACATTATGTATTAGTAATCCTCGATGACTGCATTAATTTTTTTTGGATATTGCTGCCTTTGCTTTTATACCCCACAATTTTTCTAAGTAAAGATTCCAATAAAGTTCATACTTATTATATTATACATATTTTCGTCATGTGGGGCGTGACGTTATGGTTATAAATAAATTTAAAGAGCATGTTGGACGTAAAATGCCTTTTCTTGTAATGTAATATTGTTGCAAGGCTTTAGAAAAATAATATTTTGAGAGAACTTGTGAAAATTATATAAAGGATATTTATTGCTTTAAAACTACAATCAAAATATAGATACCTACCTCGTTATCAATAGTGACATCTGTATTGGATTATGGGAATGAAAAAGCTTTAGACTGCAGGTGGCGGTAGTAAAAATACAACTCGCATACGAAACAAGTTGTGTAAGCTAAACATATATACAACTTCCAAAATTTTGATTGATGCCGTAGTTTGTCATGGGTGGAAATGGTGAACGTTACAACGTGCAGAGTGATCACTTAAGCCAGCCTTACGATATGTCTTACTTTCCCATATAAAAATATAGCTTCGTCTCTATAAGAGATCTGTAAAATATCTCGATTAAAGATGTCCCCCTGGGTATAAAATCCAGTATTGTGTTCTTGAAAAATTTGGACATACTCAAAATATTCTGAAGAAATACAAGTTAAGCCCCATATCTGGGAGGGTGGAGATTAGATGATCTCGACAAAATATCAAATTCGAGCGGGAATATATTTATAATACGAATAGATGGCTCAGGTTTGATTGAATTGAAGTAAATTGCACACTACAAACTACACACACTTCAAAGTTATTTGAATGTATATACTTCATATAGTACATTTCATTTTAAAATGCACACTACAAAGTACACACACTTCAAAGTTATTGAAGGTACATACTTCAAATAATATGTTTTTTATGTGAAATTTTTGGGAAGTCGATGTAGGTAAATGAATAAATCTTTGGAAATCGAAACAACCCCCCCCCCCCCCCCCCCGTGGAATAGAAAATTTTTGGCACTGAATGATAAAATTTATGGAATTTTGAGTTTGAAGAAGTTTCTGGAAACTGAAACAACCCCCACCCCCGTCCCCATGGTTTTGAATATATTCTAGTATCGCACTTTTCAAGAAGTACTTGTAGGTCATTACAATTTTGGAGTACTACAATTAGTTCACTTCATAAGTACTACAATTTTGTAGTATTGCAATAGTTCACTTCATTAATACTACAATTAGTTCACTTCATGCAGTTTATACTACAAATGTAGTGTACACTTTGTAGTCTGCAAACTGGTGAACGTGTTATTGCCTGCCCAACATAAATTGGCGTGCGGCGAGTTTGGAACTAAAACCCGCCCCGCCCGCACCCGGCGGTAACCCCTCGCCCTGTCATTCAGTTCATTCTCGTCTTTGAGCGCGAGCTGTGTCATCTTGGTTACCAATATACACTGAATGATTATGTCCAAAACATCCTAAACAGTCCGGGGTGGTGCAAGAACAATTGCCAATGAAGCATTAAAGTTTTGCGAAGCTGAAAAAGCGAATAATGAACCGATATTACCGTTTGACAGCGAGCAAATTTCTATTGAAGGCTCTGACACCGGTCATAGGACATTCAGTATCGTGTGATAAATTTACACCCTGGCAACTTCCGTTACGCGACAGGGGCGCCCTCCCTCGCAAGCCAATTTATAGTGGTACGTCTCTAGTCTTCATTTAGGAATGTAGTTTTTCCCTTCGCTAATGCGTTGTCATCGTTATCACAGCGGACGCGACCGCCAAGACCATAACAGAAGGAAGAGGAGAGAACCGGCCAGTTTGAAGATTTCCGATTGATTCATCTGCAGCTCTGCCTACACCAGAACCAAAGTAGCCTGGCGGGCGCTGCCAAGTCGTGTCGAAACGGACGCGAATCCATTATTTGTGTTTACAACGTGCATTAGTCACTAAAGCGACCCACGCGAGGGCGCGCAGAAACACGCCAAACTGTTTACGCCGCTTTCTAAATATTTGCGAGTGCATGTGTGCTTAGACCTACTTGTTTATTGATTATGTAATGTAAATACGAACCCTCTGTGCGCCGAATCAAGTTGCCGCCGTCTGCTGCGTTATTTCGTTTTGTGATTCGAGTTTGCCCGATTTCTGGAGCAAGCGACATTGGGGATTCACATCTTTGGATGAATCAAATAGTGAATTCTTGTAAGATTGAGAAAAAAAAACGAGCGAGCCTTACAATTGTCGCTTACGATAAAATTTTAAAAAGCAAATACTTATACACTCGAATTTATTAATTAGTAAATACTAGTAAAGAAAATGTACATGTGTGCATTTATTTATTATTGAATTTTGCCGCACTAGTTAGGTACCATATATCTACATACGCATTTTATTTAGAAATGTGTTTTGTCAATTATATGTTTTTATTTATTTTCATAGATGGCGTTAGTGAGCCGCCATACATAATGTATGAAAACTTTGAATAAATATTTAAAAATAATCAAATTACATAAAATTTGAGAATGTAAATCATTAAGGGTAGTTATTGTTTTACATTAATGTAAAAAAAGAAGATATAAGCCAAAATATATCAAAGTTACAACATTCACACGTTTGACACCAGCCTCCCAACATATATACGAAATCAGAAGCATTGTCTTGTAGTGTGCGTCTTCGCTGTGATGGCACTCGCTGGACATTTTATAAACGATGATTTTTTTCCATCGCGCGTGTTCCGCGCGCGCTCATTGGTTAAATGATATTTATTATTTCCTGTTACGAATTTCCGTCCATTTTCACGAAATCACTGCCACAGATTGCAGGAAACCGAGAGGAAAGATGTTACACATCAAAAATTGAGTAAAAATGTTGTGGAGTAAATATCCAAAGTTGTAATTACTTCTCACGTAAACTATTGTGCTACTGTTTTGTATTTAGCCAATCAGAAACAAGAAAGTACAAGTGGTGTAAAACAGGGCAGTGATAATCATATTAAAAAAAATTAGTACATCAGAATTTAAGAAATTAGAGGAGCACTCAATTGGATGGAAATATGAAAAAAGGAAATTTAAAAAATCAAAAAACCCAACTGCGTAAAAATCTAGACTGGTTCATCAGTTAAATTTTCCAATAATTGTTTAATTTTAAATTAATTATTTGTTTTATGTGTGTATTGATCATGAAACTATTTCAATGGTGTAGTTATTCAATATAATTTAACAGTATTCTAGACTGCTGGACTTGCTTTTTATTCACTTTTTATTAAAGTTCACTTTTTACACATCAGCGTTTTTTAATTTTTTAAATTAACTTTTTATTTTATTTTACACTTTTTAGTTATGATTATAAGACGTTATTTATTTTTATTTTATTCCTAATTAGGTTGTTTCTCACTGTATTAAGTAACGCTTTAGGCAACGGTCGTTAAAAGCAGCATGGTTATATTCATGTAAAAATCAACAATACTCGCTAAGAATTTGTTATGGTTTCTCAATATACAGACATGAATAATTACTTATATTTCAATAATTGCTTATTCATTAATTATGAGAATAAGTAACGAAATTTACTGTCAGTAATGTATGTACCTGTTTATCGAATAAAACCATGGAAGCAATAACACTAAAGATATTGTATTTCAATATTTTCATTCCACATATATCAAAGAATATAAAAATACTTAATTTTAACACTTTTTTTTATTTAAAAATCACTTTTTTAACAGATAAATAACACAATTAATGCGCGGTTCGAAGACGACATTCGGAATGATTATTTGTCCGGTTTGCGCGGCAAATGAGGTTACTTGACAAATAAAACTTCATTCAAACATTTGAGATTCATTCATTCATTCAAAAACTTGAGATATAGACCAATGAATGACAAGCTTTAAAAACCCATAAACGCAGGTAAAATAGGCCGAATTCGTATACCTGTCTAGGGTTAATTATAGTTTTAATAGACTAAAATAAAGTAACTAACTAACTTACCATCACGCCGTTTCCTCGTGGGGGTAGGCAGAGAGGATAGAGCGCCATACTCTTCTGTCCTGACGTACAACTTTCGCTTCGTCTACATTCATACATCTTCGCATGCAAGCTCGACGGTTGTTCAGGTTTCTAACAGGACCATCTTCCAGTATCTGGTTAATCTGGTCGTGCCACGTCTTCCGTGGTCGCCCTCTCTTTCTGGCGCCGTCAACACTTGCATTATATATCTTTCTTACCATTCTTTCCTCATTCATTCTCTCAACATGCCCAAACCACCTGAGCGACCCTATTTTTATTCTATGTATTACGCTCCGATAGCTTTACATTCGTTCCTAATATCTTCATTCTTTACTCTATCATGCATTGAATGCAGTGGAGATGAGATCCCTTAGACGTAAGTGTGGGAAATCCGTGTAAAATATAATAAAATGTAATAAACTACATGTTATATTAAAAAAAACTTTTATACATAAATAGATTCGTCTCTGAGATAGATCCATAATATATCTCGATTAAGAAGAAGATTTTTAATTTAGACTTTATTTATTTATTTATTACACAGCCCTGGCATTTGGTTCTGGATCGGCTGCTTCTCGTACGATTCGTGCGTAGGTTGTACGTTAGCTGTCCGATTTTTTTTTTCTGATTCGCTCGGCGTATCTCCGCGTGACACGTCACCCGGTGACGTCACGACAACAATCACCGTCCGCTCGGAGTCACCAGACGGCCGCGACTATTTAGAAGGGTGACGCCTGCGACTATTAGTAATGTCGTACTTAGCGTATCGCCGTCTCACGCGGTCTCGTGTATAGTGAGCAGTAGACATACCCGCACAACCGCGTGTGCAGGCGGCGCGCTGCGACCGATTTGGTTGTAATTTTATCGCGCGCGTGAATTTTTCAACGCGAAGTGCATTCGTGACGTAGTTTCGCTGCCGAAAAACAATTTGCGGCGCTGTGTGCAATTGCATTGTCGTCGCAGTTTGTCAGCATGACGCCTGCGTAGGAATCGCGCGACCCAGTTTAAAATACAGTGTAGGTAAATTTTGTGTTTTCGTAATTTTTCGATTAATTTTTTTTTGATCTTCTACTATCATTTATTTCGTGATCATTGAATTTTTTTTTCGGTTGTCTTTTGTTTCGTGAACGGTGATATTTTTTATTCTTCGATTGTCAGTATTTTCGTTTACAGTGATATTTTTTGTTTTTCGGTTGTCATTTGTTTCGTGTACGGTGATTTTTTTTGTTCTTCGGTTTTCATTTGTTTCGTGTATAGTGATATTTTTTTTGTTCTTCGGTTGTCATTTGTTTCGTATACAGTGATATTTTTTGTTTTTCGGTAGTCGTTTGTTTCGTACAAATAACATTTTTTGTTCATTTGTTTTTATTTATTTTTTACCGCTCTGTTTGGCTTAAGGTATGGTGCTTTAATGATTTGGAAAAATATAATAATATACACAATATCCAAATAAATTAAAAAAATGTTTTGAATGCAGTCACCTATTTTATAGCATACTAATTTAAAATGTACTGAATTCTAGATTTTATGTATCTATCCAAAACCAAATATCCTATTACAAAATGATGTGTTACTAGAAA
Organism: Agrypnia vestita; assembly: GCA_016648135.1. Classification (NCBI taxonomy): domain Eukaryota; kingdom Metazoa; phylum Arthropoda; class Insecta; order Trichoptera; family Phryganeidae; genus Agrypnia; species Agrypnia vestita. The sequence goes on from JADDOH010004387.1 coordinate 22,405, forward strand.
CATAGAATTTGCATTTTTTAATCAATTTTATCTCGAAACAATCAGCGAACCAAACTATGTAATTATATGTTTAGACCCTGACGAAGGAATGAATATTGTCCCGAATCCGGTCGGCGTTAAATAAAACTAAAGTGGCTATTTTACGTAAATTATTAAAATGTCTCAATCACAAAGTATTATAGTATTATTTCAGATATTAAATATATTTTAATTATAAATTCGAAAATCTGTTCACACGAAGCAAAAAAACCTCGTCGTGAAATCAGCTCGACTGTTTTCAGCTCCCAACATCATCACTTCCATCATGAGCTGTGGTGCTTACTAATTTCCTATCCACTAAAAAAATAAAAAATCAAAAAATAATATTTAAACGTTTAGATTGTTTGTGTAGAATTTTAAAGAACACACTGATACATTTTACGTTGAATGATTTATTGATTGAATTAAGAATGACGTAATTTTCGATTATTTCATTTGTTTTGGCTCTTTTTAGCACGTTTATATTAGTTTCACCTGTTTGTCTGTTTGTTTAGATGGAATCTTATAATCGATACTTTACTTGCTTCCCGATGACCAATCAAGCTGAAATTTTGTTCAGATTTTCGGAGAGACTTTTTTTTACTGAGATTCACTAATTAATTAATGTTTTTTTAAGGGAAATTAGCTAGTGATCTCACCAAAAGATGGCGCTAGTTTCCTACCTAAGTGATTTTATACACTGGGTAATTTAGGACTAAAAAGTAGAAAATTATATTACATGAAAAAAAAATTTTAACCACGCTTGTATTTCAATATACTTAGAACAAAAAAATTAATGTTCGGCTTAAAATTTTTGTCTCACTCCAAATAAAAGCGGGGGCGCTTTTCCTCCATCAACTAAATAATTTTGTAGTCTATATAAATATCGTAAGCGTCCACCTTTTATTTATAGAGTGAGGCAAACATTTTTTGGCCGTAAATTTATTTTTTACTTTTTATTACCTACATTGAAATATAAGCTTGGTTGAAAAAAATTCTTTCATGTAATATTTTTCTTTGTCAAGTACAGCTTTCTATAAAAATACTACACTTGACGGTGGAGAAAATAAAACAGTTATAAAATATTCTGACACCGCTTGAAATGATGCACTTCAGTTGTGGCTCACACAGGCACGCAATTACGACATTTCTATTATGACTTCGCGGGGCGCACGATGAGTTATGTCATCGTGAAAATTAAACGTGACCATATCACGACTTTCTGCTTAATGAGGAAATCTACTTAACAAGCTGAAAATTTTCGTTTTTTCTTTTTCTTTTATCGATAGTCCTACTCTCAGAGAATATATTACCTGTAAATTTATAGCGCGAAATCTATACCTTTGAAACTGAATGTCTGTCTGTTCTCAATAAAAATCTATACCATTTGTCCGATCTGACTCAAATTTTGCATACTTATTCTTTAGAACCAGGCGGGTAACATAGGCGACATCTTCTCCTCCCCCATTTACCCATCCCCATGATATATTTTCCATGCGAATCTGTACTGTTAGACCTAAAATTTGCATACTTATTTTTTACGACCCGACGGGTATCATGGGCGACATTTTCCCCCTCGCCATTTACTCATGATATATTTACAGTACAAATCTACACCGTTTGACCGATCTGACCCAAGTTTTGCATTCTTATTCTTTAGGTCCCGACGGAATACATAAGCCACATTTCCCTCCTGGACTCCCATCCATCCCAGCCTAGGTTAAATGGAAGCATTGTTTTTATTAGAGACTTTGGAACCTTTGTGTGTCCCCACAAACGTATTTTTAACTAAATCCAGGTACGAATAGCCAGTTCTAAATATTAGGTCCTTAATATGAAATTGGCGTTTTGCCGCACTGGCAAATTTGATCTCAAATATCTTCTCTTTGGTTAGGAATTGCAAATCCAAATTTATACAGCTATTTACTCATGTATTTGTGTTTTGAAAATTATAATTCATTTGTTTTTTCCTCAATTGTTTTTTTCTTTGCGTCACTCAGTTTACAAAATGAGAAACTTGAAATATCGCGTTATTTACGAGTACGAGTTCTACCGTGGCACCAGTGCTGCAGAAACGGCTCGAAGGATTAATGATGTGTATGGCGACGGTGCCGCAAATGAAAACACAGTGCGTTTTTGGTTCCAACGTTTTCGTTCTGGAAATTTCGACCTGCAGAACAAGCCCCGTGGACGGCCGGAGACCAAAGTTGATAATGAAGAATTGAAGGCTATTGTGGAAGCGGATCCATCGCAAACCACCTCCGAGTTAGCTGCAGGCTGCGGTGTTAGTGATAAAACTGTTTTAATCCACTTGAAGCAAATTGGTAAGGTGAAAAAGCTTGAAAGGTGGGTACCTCACGAATTGAGTGAAGCAAATCAACCAACGCGCGTTGACTGCTGCGTTGCATTACTCAACCGGCACAATAATGAAGGGATTTTAAATCGAATCATTACCTGTAATGAAAAGTGGATCCTGTACGATAATCGGAAGCGCTCATCGCAATGGCTGAACCCTGCCGAACCAGCCAAACCATGCCCCAAGCGAAAATTGACTCCAAAAAAGTTACTTGTGAGCGTTTGGTGGACTAGTGCTGGTGTCGTTCACTACAGCTTTCTTAAATCTGGCCAGACGATTACGGCAGATGTCTATTGTCAGCAACTGCAAACCATGATGGAAAAGCTAGCTGCTAAACAACCGAGGCTGGTTAATCGCTCTAGGCCACTGCTGCTTCATGATAACGCTAGACCACACACTGCACAACAGACGGCTACCAAATTAGAGGAGCTTCAATTGGAATGTCTAAGACATCCACCGTACTCTCCGGACCTTGCCCCAACAGATTACCATTTTTTTCGAAATTTGGATAACTTCTTGCAAAGGAAAAAATTCAACTCCGATGGGGCAGTCCAAACCGCCTTCAAAGATTTTATTGATTCCCGTCCGAATGGTTTTTTTAGTAAAGGGATCGATGAACTACCTATGAGATGGCAAAAGTGCATAGATAGCAATGGTACATACCTTGATTAAATAAATATATCATAATTAAAAAAAATCGGCTTTATGTTCTTCCCATACTAAACGCCAATTTCATATGTAAGGACCTAATATGTATCACACATGTTTGTCTACATCGTATGTTTTATATTATTTTTCGAATTTCTGTTGTTTTCCAATTACATAAAACTGATATCTTTTGTTTCCAAAAATAATTTTAGGATTCAAAAGGATTTAAAAAAAATGTTTGTTTGCTTTATAAACTCCTGTAGTTTTTAGCAAATCTTTAAAAGAAGGAAAGTTTCCCGACTTATGGTACTTACGGTAGCTCACATCACACCAATATTTAAGACAGGAAATAAAAGTTACGTTAGTAACTATAGACCGATAAGTAAATTATCTTGTTTTGGAAAGATATTCGAGGTTATTTGCTAAAGATACATATTCGCCCACTTTTGTCAAACACTTTGCATCAATCAACATGGCTTTGTTCCAAAAATATCCACAACTACCAACCTGCTTGAGTTTGTAATTGTTCAGATTCGCAAGCCGTTTGATTCGAGATCTCAAATGGATGTAATATACAGAGATTTCAGTAAGGCAAGGTGAATCATCGTATACTTTTATCAAAACTTCATGCTACAGGAATCCACGGCAACTTATCGAGATGGATAGAATCTTACATTTCTCATCGATCTCAAGTGGTGACCGTAAATGGATATGATTCATCTCCGGTTTCTATCACCTCAGGAGTTCCTCAAGGTTCTCACTTTGGTTCCTTGTTCTTTCTTATCTTCATAAATGACTTGCCGAACATATTAAGAAATAAGTGTCTATTGTATGCCGATGATTTAAAAATTTATTCCACCATTCGTAGCCAGGAAGATAGTCATCTTCTACAAAGAGATCTGGACGAACTATCAAATTGGTGTAAAGTAAATAAAATGTCACTCAATGCTAAGAAATGTTCCTGTATTAGTTTCACTAAAAAAATTCAAAAAATAGAATTTGTTTGTAAACTGAATGACGTTCCACTCGCTAAAGTCGATTCAGTAAGGGATCTGAGCGTCATACTCGATTCTAAGCTCACTTTTAGAAACCACTTTGATAAAATCACAAACAAGGCATATATTATGTTGGGATTTATCACCAGAATTACTCACGACTTTGAAAATCCTCTAAGTCTAAAAATTCTCTATACATCACTAGTACGGAGTATATTGGAATATTCGTAAGTTATTTGGTCATCTTATTACACAACACATGTTACGAGAATCGAGAGAGTGCAGAAAAAGTTTCTACGTATTTTGTCATACAAAGCTGGTCAACACAATAACCTTCACAGCTACGAAGATCGACTTGCCTTTTTTAAGATGCACAAACTTGAGTCCCGACGGAAAATATCCAATCTCGTTGTGCTACACAAGATTCTCAGCGGAGTTATTGATTCTCTTTCTCTATCTGATATAAATTTTCATGTTAAACCCCGTATAAGAAACCCGGATTTCCTTAGAATAAGCCAGCACACTAATAATGTTGTTACTTTTCTCCCATTACAAGGTTGTGTCACACGTATAATATGAATTGTGCTAAACCTAACACTGATGCTGATATTCTTGCAGAAACCTTATCATCGTTCAAAAACCACTCATACACAACATCCATTTTCTAAACGATGACCTGAACCTATAAATCCATTAAATCAATTATTTATTAAATACTAATCGCATTACATTCGTACACTAAATATACAATACACATAAATGTACATGTGTAATATACTTAAATGCAAAAATACATGTTACTAGAGCGTGCCGAAGACACTTGTAATTGGGATAATGGGCATAGTCTTCATTTATAATGTTTTATTATTAGAGTATCATGTACCTATTATCCTGTTAGTGTCTCTAATAATAATAAAATAATATTTAAACAGTATTGATATTAATCAGTTCTTAACAAAATATAGTTTATAATAAAAAAATTATAACAATATCTGCAGTCGAGTGTGACACATATCGATTTCAACAATTCAAAAATAGATAATATTACATCGAGATTCCACGCTTTTGAGCAATCGATATGTACCATGTTACCATATTCTAATAAACTATGTTCTAATAAATAATTATATTCAGTGGAAAATTTGTAATTGTCATAATTTGATAACCATTCTGCTGTTAATTTTCATTGTTTAACATAAATTCTGTAATAAGTAATCAACGCGCTACACGAAGCATGAATAAAAGGCTTCATAAATTTTGTTTGCCTTCAAGCAATATAGTCCAAAGATAATCATATTATTTATCTCACATTAAATACGAACCTTAGTTAGGCAAAATCAAAAAATTAACAAGAAAATATATATGATTAAAATTAAGTTAAAATTAAAATTCATGAATATATATATAGGCAAAATCAAAAAATTAACAAGAAAATATATATGATTAAAATTAAGTTAAAATTAAAATTCATGAATATATGAACACGCATTTCTTTCAACAGTTTTCAGTTCATGGAAATAGTTTGCGTTGTTTAAAAATAACTAATTTGGATACCATCAACGGATTCACTACTACCCATCTAGAGGTTGATATAACAATGCCGAAGATTATGATGTAAAGAAGACTGAAACTAAGAATCGTAAAAAAAAAATATATGTTTAATTACAAAGCGAAACAACTGTTTGTGCAAAGTAGAAAAACGCTCGAACAGTGTATACTTACTTCGTTAAATTTGCACCGTTTATTCTTTATGTAATTTTAAGATCAACGCCTTTATTTTATGTTCCAAACATCTTTTCCGTCATGATAAAAATTCTTTGAAATATCCAATCGTGTCTAAACAAAAGATAAGGCGCCGTATTATTTTTTATTTTTCAAAAGAACACAAGAAGCAAAATTATTTGAAAATTTCGACTCGTTTAGATTAGATTTTTATTTTTTAATTTTATTTAATGTTTGGAAATATTATAGATATCATCATCATCATCTTCATCTCCTTGTCCTTGTAGGGTCGGGGGCCTAAAGACTCGATAAGGTGTTTCCATTTTCCCCTGTCTTGCGTTGCTTTTGCACGAGTCAACCGGTCTAGACCCATTCTGTTTTCATAAACATTTTTCTATTGCTTCTCCCAACTTAATCTGAGACGACCCACCAGCCGTCTTCTTTCCGGGGTTGCCAGGAGGATTATTCTTGATATTCGTCCCTCTGGCATTCTTAGCAGTGTGTAGGAGTAGGGGCTCTATGCCGAGTGGTTGCCTTGTGTCGGCACTTCTCACTCTGTCCATCAATGTGACTCCCTCTACCCTCCTTAGAAAACTCATCTCGGCAGTTTGGATCCTCACTCTCACTCTCTCCGTCAGGATCCAAATTTAATGGCCATATATTGGGGTGGGCCTGTACACAGATATGAAAAGTTTTGTCTTAACACTAAGCTCGGATTTTTTTATCACCACACTATACAGAGAACGCAGATCGCCGGCTGCAGCTTCGATTGTTCTATCCATTTCACTTACCTGCTTCCCGTCACTAGAAAATTCCACCCTACTTTAGTGCACCCTTCATTAAAGGAATTTATCCACTCTTAAAAGTCCTCTTGTATGGGAGCCAGCCTTGCTATATCATCCGCGAAGAGTAAATAATCTATTTCCAAATCCCTAAATCTCACAGCCCTTGCTGTTTGGTTTTTCTGACTTATCTTGTCCATATAAAGGGTGATGGCGAAAGTGGTCAACCTTGTCTCAACCCTATTACAACATTTTTGCAATCCTCATACAAGGATTGATTTGCCTTAAGAAAGTTTCTGTCTATTTTGTATTCGTCCAGCACTGTCCACAGGATATCGCGTGGTACCAAGCCATATGCTTTCTTCAGGTCTATGAATACCATATAAATATTTTTGTCATCTTCCCAGCTTTTATGGATAGTTTGTTGCAGTGTAAACAATTGATTTATTATGCCTCTCCCGCTCTAAAACCGGACTGGACTTTTTGAATATCGTTTTACATTATTCTGCGTCTTTTAAAGATTTTTTTCTCCAGAATGCGAATATATATTTTACCTAATTGACTCAGTAAGGTGATTCCTCTGTAGTTGGCTCATACTTTGTTGTCTTCTTTTTTAAAGATGGGTACTATCACTCCTGTTCGCCAAACTTTTTGGGCCTTTCTCGTGTTCCACGCTACTGAAAATATGCGGGCTATCCAACCTATTCCCTTATTATTTAGATTTTTCAGCATCTCATGTCTTATCTCATCACGGGAAGCTGCCTTACCATTTTTCAGCGACTTTATGGCACCTTTTACTTCCTGTATTGTGATACCATTATTGTCGCTATCTGATGCTAGGGTAAACTGATTCGCCAACCTCATGCTAATCGGCTTAAGGAGGCTTTCAAAATATTTTTTCCATTTCTCTAACACGTCGTTTTCATCCCTTATGAGGTTTCCTGATTCGTCATTAATGCTCTTTATTACTGTTGACTTTCCCTTTCGTACGCGCCGAACTGTTTGCTAAAATAGCTTTCCCGTTTTGTGGTAAGTATTTTCTAGTTTTGATTCAAAATTTTCCCATGATTGATATTCGGCCATCTTCACCACACTTCTGGCCTCTGATTTTTTCTCGAGGTACTTCTGTCGGTTTCCTTCCTCTTGATTACTAATCCATACGCAGTAAGCTTGTTTTTTCTCTTGGACAGCTTTCCGTACAGTTTCGGTCCACCAAGGCGTCCTTTGAGTCACTTTAGACTTGTGTAGTTTCAGCATCTTGTTCTTTGGGTGATAAATTATCATATGCCTGATCTATTCTTTGTACCAAGTTTTTCTTGTTTTTTTTCATTTTACAGCTCCTCCCTTTATTTGAAGCCTACACTTTTTTTCATTTTGCAGCTCCTCCCTTTATTATGAAGCCTACACTTTTTGTATAAGTTTGCAATAACTTTCGATACATTCCTACTATGGATAAGCGTAATCCGGATATGGTGTGGGCAACAGGAATGTGGAAGAGGCAGTGTGTTCTAGTAGCCCTTGCTGGGACGTGGATGTTAAGTGATTATTTAATTAATAATAAAATAAATTAAGTGATAATAGGGGTAGACAATTAAATTTGTTTCTACAGATCTTATACAAGTTGAAAATGTCAAGAGCTGTGCGTCTGTTCTTAAACTTTAAATGTCAAAATATTTCAATGACTCTGCATAGTGCTGCCGTGGAATGTCTAACCTAAAGCTAAGCGTTCTTATGTATTTTCTTTGTATTTTTTCAATATGTACATTATAGAAGGGATTCCAAATGTTCGATGCATATTATAGGTGTGGTCGGATAAGTGTTTGGTATAGGGCATGTAAGTTTTAGGATTTTTGAAATTTCTGGTGAAACAATGTATCAATCCTGTCATATTTTGTGCTTTACTAATTAGGTTTTCTATGTGTATATGGAAGTGAAGATGGGTGTCAAAGATGACACCTAGGTATTTTATTATGTCAACAGAATGAAGCACTGTTTTTTATTTTATTATTATACTCTAGACAGTAGAAACATAATGGACACTGAATGTAGGAACTCTTTGTATTTTTGTTGCTTAATATTTCTTTCTTTTTTATGGTTTGCGCTTTGTTCTTAGATAAATCGACTCCGATGTCAAAATGCATGGTAAAATTTTCGAAACTTTAAAGTACAATATCTTATTTAATTCTTACTTGCGGAGTCAATTCTGTTTTATTTTAAAATTAGGACATTCAACTATACCTTAGATACTTACTCTCAGAAGAATCGGTTACGGTTACCGTTATTCAGTTTATGTCCGGAAAAGTTCCAAATTACAGCGATCAACTTAAATACCATCGTGAAGAGAATATCAAGATCGTTTGGAAGGAAGTTAAAAAGTCTCGAAGTGGTACGAAAAGAGGTTGTGTGAATGCTATTATGTCAAAGAATGGAAAGATGCTTAGAAACGAGAATGAAATAAAAGATAGATGGAAGAAATTTTTTGAAGAAATGTATGAGAGTAATGGGAATGTGAGTGAGGACTCCTTTGAGGCGTCCAACGGATTTATGAATAGTGACGACAGTGTGAATGAAATAACTGTGGAAGAAATTAAAAGAGCATTGAAGCACATGAAGAATGGCAAGGCTGTGGGTTATGACAATGTTGCTGCCGAGTACATTAAGGGTGGTGGTCCAGTAATACTCACGTGGCTTCATAGACTCTTCAACCAATGTTTAGAGGGCAGCTACACTCCTAAGGATTGGAGAAGAGCTGTTATCATGCCTCTATACAAAGGAAAAGGGTCGCGAATGGACTGCGCGAATTATCGGGCCATTAGCCTATTGAGCTCTGTTGGCAAACTGTATGCGAGAATTTTGATAGAAAGAGTGAGGTTGACAACGAAAGAAAAAGTGTGGGATGTACAAGGAGCCTTCATGAGTGGAAGAGGATGCATGGACCAGATTTTCTCACTGCGCCAGATGACCGAAAAGTTTTTGGCAAAGAACCAAAAACTTTTTTGTGCCTTTGTGGATCTCCAAAAAGCGTATGACAGAGTGATAAGACGAAAGTTATGGAAGGTTTTGTCTGAATATGGGGTGAAGAGTAAACTCATACAGGCAATTGCATCCCTGTACGAAGGAAGTAGTGCTTGCGTGAGAATTAATGGGACATTCACATCATGGTTTGATATTACAAAAGGTGTCAAACAGGGATGCGTAATGTCACCATGGCTTTTCAACCTGTATATGGATAATTGTATGAAAGAACTGAAGGATCTAGAAGTTGGAGCGAAAATGGACGGACTCACCATATCCTGTCTGCTATACGCAGACGATGCAGTATTAGTGGCTAACAGTGAAGCTGATCTGCAGTGCTTGGTATCCAGGATGTCCGATGTATGCATGCAGAGTGAACTTTTGATGAATGTCAGCAAATCGAAAGTGATGGTATTCGAGAGAGACGAAAGAGTGACTAAGTGTGATGTAATTATAAACAACGAATGCTTAGAACAAGTGAACGAGTTTGTGTATTTGGGAAGTATGTTTAGTAGAGACGGCAAGGCTGAGAATGATATCGAAAGGAGAGTAACTGCGGGAAACAAAGTTAATGGTGCACTAAATGCAATTATGGCCAATAAGAATCTGTCAAAAGAAGCAAGACTAGCGGTACATAATGGCGTTCTAGTGCCAACCCTTATGTATGGAAGTGAAGCCTGGAATTGGCAAAAGAGGAATGAAAGTAGACTGAATGCGGTTGAAATGCGGTCACTAAGACGCTTGTGTGGAAAATCTTTGGTCGATAGAGTGAGGAATGAACAAATTAGAAGTGAATGCAATGCTGGCTGTAGTGTGGTAGATAGAATAAAGAAAGGAGTGCTGAGATGGTTTGGTCATGTGGAACGTATGAACGAGGAAAGGATGGTTAAGAAAATATATGAGGCGAATGTTGAAGGCAACAGGAATAGAGGGCGTCCGCGAAAGACCTGGCACGATCAGGTACTACAAGTATTTGAGGATGGCCCTGTTAAAAGCCGCAACAACCGTAGAACGTGTATGAGAAGATGTATGAATGTGGCCGAAGCAAAAGTGGTGTGCCAGGATAGAAGAGTGTGGCGTTCAATCCTCTCTGCCTACCCCTGCAGGGAAACGGCGTGATGGTTAGTTAGTTAGTTAGTTAAGATATATAATAATCTTATGTGTTTGGACTCAGGTCGGAGAGTCGAGCCCAGATAGTAAACAATAAATTGGTCGAAGCCCAGTCAAAGTGAAATAAGTAAAAATTATCGCAGACGCCAAATAGAAAAATCAGTAAGGATGCCAAGTAGTAAGGAGCCCTGTTAACAACGATAAGGAGGGAGCACTAGATACAAATACGAAAATGATTACGAAAACATTTGGGACAAGTTAACAGTTTGAAATCTCAAGATGCAGAAGAAAAGAATTACGCAATGTACTTACTTATGTAACGCTGCCGATCCCCTCCCACTTCGCTCGATAGCAGGAAGGAAAATGCGCCAGATTCACGTTCTCCCCAGTGTAATAATAAAATACGTCAGCGCAAACTAGGGTTGTCAACTTTTTTTACAAGAAATAAAATATATTTAGGTCTGAAAAGAATATTAAACAGTATTTTAGATAAATGAACAGTATTTTATTTATTTAACGTTTTAAATACATATTTTTTAGAGCTTCTCGCACAACTTACACTCTTTTTTAAAAACTTCATACGCCTCACCACAATTATAACTAAAATTAAAATAAATGAGGAGCTCATTTTTTATTAAATTAATATTTCCTCTATTTCTATCCTCCCGCCCCTTTGCTTTCATTACTGAAAAAATTCTTCCAGTAAATGCTGAGGTGGCGGGAACAGAAATTAGATATAAGACAATTTTAGTAATATTTTTAAATTCTTCTGAGTTGTTTACTAATAAATGGCTCCACTTTTGGCCAGTACTCATTTCAAGAAAATCTTTGTCTTCTGATACTTTTTCATAAATTACTTTGAAATTTGTTAATTCTGAATATAAATCATCCATACCAATATTTCTGTGAGCGTCTAAGTCTGAAACTTATAGTGTTACGAATTTTGATGCTGAAAACAGTATTTTACATACCTTATTTTTGTTCAACAGTAAAAAGTGTAATGTAGTGAAAAACAGTATGATACTGTTTTTAACAGTATACTTGGCAACCCTAGCGCAAACCGAAGCGAACCAACTATGCAGCTAGTATTCACGCATGCATCAGTTGCTTGCCTAATTACAACGACATTCAAATTGAAACGTAATATCGCGATATTTTTAGATATTTTACAGTGTATATTTAAGACAGTTAGTCCCTGTAGTACTCATTTATCACAAATGTAAATCAGATGTTTGAATTGTATGAAAAAGCCATTTCCATACTTGGTCTATGAAGATCGTTTTGCAGGAAACAGGTCGATGTCTAATTAATAAATGTTTAAACATTGTTTAGTATTTTTTTAAATACATTTATACATAACAGAATACACAGTTAGTGCAATATGATTTTAAATAATATCGAATAAGGGGATATATTCCAGAGCTGGTTACATAAATTTGATTTTCTAGAAATTTTTACGTATGTTTACCAAACGCTGATTAATGTGATTATCTAGTGGCGATATCAATTTTTAACTGTACTGATTAATTTCCGACTATTATGAATAAAAGTTTTCCGCAAAATACCGCAACACGGTTTATCTCGGAGAATTCAGCGCAGTTGCTACGTACATGTGCTAAATTTAATCCATTATCGTACAATAAACTACTTTAATCCGTTGTACCCAAGAACCCTTCGCCCACCGCAAGGGATGCACTCGTGAAAACTGGAGTTTAATTGAAACTGAACAAGGAAAACTACTTTTTAAAATGAAAAATAAAAACACGCTATTCTTAGTCATTAAGAGAAAGTTACTTTTTAATGAAAACGAATTTAATAACGAAGATGCAAATTTTAGAACATAATGATATTTTAAATAACTTAAATTTATCATTTTGAAGACATACAGAAAAAAAAGTCATGTCGTTATCCATGCGGTCCCAAAATATTTTTCTAGATTGATTTTTTCTGTATATCTTTCTAATCTGTTCATTTTATTTTATTATTTCGGGGGTTTCTCCAGTTTGGGACTGACTTACCAATAATACACATTATGTAATAATATGTACTTATTTCCGATAAAATACCATTTTTGCCTATTGCGAACTGTTCTGGATTTCATCTACTCAAATCGCCGCCGCTGCCATGGGAGATGGCCATATCTCACAATTATTTTTATTAAAATATTATTTTTTGGAAAACGGATGAATGGAATGAAAACCAGTGGCTAAGAACCTTAATGTCGACTCTGGATCGAGTTAATGGAGACACATAATGAGCCACAATAGAAATTAATAGTGACATGAAGGAGAAAAGAACAATTAATTATGAAAAACTTGATGTTATTGCTTCTATTGTTTCGAACATATTATTTGTGGCGTACCTTAATGCTGCTTCATGGTAGTCACAGCACTGCGTGTCCCTGTGCGTAACCACTCTCTCAACATCTTACTTGTACAGTCGACATTTTGCCTTGCGAATAAATTGTAACGATCAATCTCACACCAATACATCACCCGATACAACACGAACGATTCCAATATATAAAGAAACCACATTATTTACTAAACATGTTTTAAGTATGTAATGTATATAATAATTCTGTTATTTGTGAAGGATTGTTTGTTGAGTGTTGCTTCCGACTAATGTATAGGTATCCATTGGAATACTATATTAGGTCCTTATAAAAAACTAACCAATTTATATTTATTGTTTCATTTATGTTCTTCACTCATGTTCTTTGTCCAGGATTCAAATGCCGGGAGGAGTGGCCGAGCGTGGGGTCCGAGCAAGCGTACAATCTGTTCCTGGACTGCACCCTGCTACTGCTGCCTCTGCTCATCATGTGCCTGGCCTACTCCCTCATCGTCAGCAAACTGTGGAAGGGCATGCAGAGGGAGATCAAGCACAACTCTTCCTGCCAGAGGCAAAGTTAGTCAAATATATATATATATAATATATAAAATCGTCTTAGAGCTCAAGTATAAAATTCAAAATAGAATCAGATATAAAGAACCTTATTTCTTCTTCAATATGAGCAACTTGATTACTTGATTTTGTGGTGACTATAAAACTCAAGGGCTGTCTGTTCTCTATACAAATCTATACACTTAAGATCAGTTTAGATCTCTATACGATGTCTGTATTTGTACTGTATTCACAACAGCGCAGAACATACGAAAGCATTTATGTTCTGTAGTACCTACTTGAACATTTTTAGTCATGATCCATTAATATTTTACCAGCGAAAGTGGCGCCATCTCTTACTATAACTAAGCTGAATCCTTGGAGTACTTCATATAAGGATAACCATTGACGTATTATAAAAAAAACACGTTATTCCCATACCAGCCGGCTTTCATATGTAGCAAATATTGCATTGAAAGAGACAACAAATCACGGCACACTTATTTTACAAACGCTCTGCGTGTTTCAATTTAAAAATCAGGTAATTTGAAGTCATGGTGACTAAAATAATATACTAATTCTTACAATAGTGCACGATACTTTGTTCCTTTTTCCCCGGGACTTTTTTTTCGACGTAGCGTCGCGTCCAATCACAAAGAGGGTCAATTACCTTACTTTTGTGTTGCCATGATTTCACGCTTGTAACTTATCTACAGTTTATTATATAATTGATGACAACCATCTTTCTTATGTGGTTTGTAAACTATGGCTGGCGCCATCTCTGAGCAGACTTTAAAACTAGTTGCATATCTGTCAATCAAAGGTAGATAGCTTTAGTGCCATCTATGGAATTATTTGGAGAATAAATTATGTTAGCGTTACAAGCTATAATTAATGATTGAATTTGAAACACAGTTAACTGTGTTTAGTAAAAAATAAAACAAGATTGTTTATATCTTTTATTTATCTATCAATATTTGATATTAAAAAGCATTGACGAGAAATCGTACTTATAAAGTATCGAATTTCATATTCAATAGTCGAAAAATCTCAAATTCTATTCAACCAGCATTCTATTCATACTATATAATGATTATAATTATTTTTAAGTTGGTTAAGGAACACTGAACGTGTTTAAGTAGCAGTAATTATTCCAAATTTTTCTAATCATCTTTTCAAAATGGATCATTCTTTAGATATTAATAAGGGCTTACAAATTTTAAATACAAATTATTAAAGATTACATTTGAACAAATTAGAAATTTTGGAAATGTGGAAAAGTGTTAATAGTAAATTGAATAAAATAAATAACCAGGAACTTTTTACAAATATCTTTTAAATTTGATTTGATATTAGTCCTTAATTATTTTTTCATGTCTCATATATTTATATTGTTTTTTCTGTACTTCGATTTTTTATAATTACCTAGTATACATTGTATCCTGATGAAGGGACCATTGGCCCCGAAACATGTTGTCATTTCCGACAAATAAGTGGTGATAACAAAAAATTATTCTTAATGATTAAATAATCTCATTTCTGTGCAACAATCATAAGTATTATCTCAAATCCTATTTTTAATAAAATAAAATTGTATTATTGTTATTTTTTTACAAGATATGAAATAAAAATATATGAAAATAACTTAAATGAGTACGGTTGAGTGTGACTTGCTCGACTGTCCTGGACATCATTATTTTCGAAACCACTGGAATGCACGACAGATAAGCATCCCAAAAAAAACGATTGATTTATTTCATCGTTTTTTCATATTGTATTTAATTTATTGTTTGTCGTAAAATAATAATTCATGCAAACATCGGAATTTTGAATTGAATTATAAAACTGAGTCCGCAGCGCCACAAAAATGTAAAGAAATGCAATTTTGTAAAAGAATCTGAATCAAATAGGACAAAACTTCACGAGTAATAACTTCCATTATTAACTGGGCAAAGTATAACGTTCCAAACGGATAGACATAAGACTAGGTTACTCAGTATACATAGAGAGACCCAATTCAACGGTGCGGTAGTCAATTAATTCAATTATATATCATTGTTTTTTTGAAAGATGTGAATTTTGAAAACGGAGTAATAGGTGAGTATAAATACGATATTTCAATAAGGCATATTAATTTATTTGCATAACATTATAATAGACAATGTAAGTATACACAGCAAGGTATATTCCTAACGAGGTATAAAATCGCATTGGAAGACGACATATACATTTATATAACATGTGGGCTTATTTTGTTGCACATATATTACTTATTGATTTGTCTTCATTAATATTATCTGTTGTGTTGCGCATACCTTAGACAGATATAGTCAGCAACTCATATGTGCTCCAGAGAGCCAGAACTGAAAGAGAGCTAAAAGAGAAGAAAGACAAATATTAAAATCCGAAAGGTGTCACACTTGGGTCATGTGCTTAAAGGGGAAAAGTACGACCTTTTGCATTCGAACATTAAGGGTAAGATTGAGGGGAAACGTGATGTTGGCAGGAGGTCATAACACTGTAATATACGAGATTGGACAGGGATAAAAACAGTGGAAGAGCTGTTTCGAGTCGTTGAGATAGGGAAATAGACTCTCCAGAAATAGTTGACGTTGGGGACCTAACACGACACTAGGAGAGAAGAAGAATTACCTTGTAAACATTAAATTACACGTATTGTCCCAAAATAATTTTAAAAAAGCTTTTGGCATACTTTCACTTGAAAATGTACTTGGAATATTTCTGTTGTTGAAAAAAAAGAAGTATCCCTTGACCAAATTAATTATGAATTAACATTATAGCCCAGGCAATGAAGGTTTTTTGTCGGAACAAATTAGAGACAAGCTGAATTTTTGCCAGTTGTTAGAACCTAATTAGAGGAGTATTTCCTCAAAAGTCCCCGCCCCTCCCCCTTGTGCTCCCTCCCCCACCCCCCCTTAAACATTCATTTTTTAACACTTTTTAGTATGGCTTATATCTCCCTCATTATTTAAGAAAAATTAATATTTTTTTTGCCGTTTTATTTATTAACAACTAATCTTTAAAAAAGATAATAAAACATTCTTTTGTAAACATAATACTTTCGTGAGAATTCACTAAAATACTTAAAATTTTCATTAACATAACATTTAAAGCTTTTTAGATATGGCCAATATTCTGTTATTATTTAAGCAAAATTCCTTTTTATTTTACTTTTTTGTTCTTTAACATTTATTCTTTAAAAAAGATTATTTAACATTTTCCGGTAAACGTAATACTTTCATGAGAATTCACTAAAATACTTAAAATTGTCATTAACAAAAAATTTCAAGCTTTTTAGTTATGGCCCATATTCTGTTATAATTTAAGCTAAAAATCAACTTTTTTACCTTTTTATTCCTTAACATCATTATTTTAAATTATTTTCATGAGAATTCATTACTTAAAATTTAGTTAAAATATTCATTAACAAAAATTCTGGTTTTTGAGTTACCGCTCATATTTTCGTTATTCCTTATTCAAATCTCTAAAACGAGGTCAAGTTTTAATCCTTATAATATCAGCCAAATAAAACAAGCTTGGCATTTTTTCTGGACTTACTATTTTATTCGTCATTCCATGAATTATTTGTTTTTTTTTTTAATTTTTATGTTTATAAAAACGTAATCTTAACTCACTAGTTATGCATGGGTCACTTTCGACCAAACCTTGTTTTTGAAAGCGTTCGACATTGTAGCTTCTGCAGAAATTGATAGCGAAATCGCTAAGATAATTGTTAGGCTAGGGGGTCTTTACCTCCTTATTTCATTTATGGGCTCTATAGGTTCTCATGGAAGAAAGTGGACTTGAAAGTTTGTGGGCTATAGTGTATGGTCAGAATACACTTACAAGCACTTACCTTATGCGAAATCAGCCCATTTACAGTACGGCCACTGTATGATGGCACTTTTGACGTTTAGACTTACATGAAGTTTCGTAATTAACGACGGTTAAACATTGGAGGACAAATGCTATACTTTATTGCGCGAACGCCAGAGTAGTGATGTCCATCAACATTAAATATGGAATGAACGAAATGATTTAAAATGTTAGAGGATATTGATTGCCTGTATAATATGAGTAGAATACTCAGAATAAGTATCCAAAATAACACAACAAATCTGACAGATCGAGTGTGCCCTCTAAATATGATCTTTTTCTATGGCTTTATTAGAGGGCAAAGAAAACGGCTACAAAACAATGAAATATTTAAGTTTGATGAAATATTTAATGAGATATCTTAAGAATGAAACATTTAAAAACTAGATAAGACATTTGTAAATGTAATATTGAATAAAATTCATGTTTCGTGGTTTGGATATACAGGAAAGCTCGCGCGATGGGGCTAAAATCATTAAAAAACCGCGCGAAGCGCCGCGGACATTATAGATGGAATTAATGTAAATGTCCTGCCTCGAAGAGGCGAGGAAGCAAAAATACATGAGTATTTTTAAATGTGCCAAATGAATCCTTTTATGTGATATTTTAAAGTAGAAATTAAAATAAATAATGTTTTATCTGAGCCATCATATGGGAGAGTAAATATCTTGGGAGCCCTGCAAAACTCGGCGGCCGCGCCGACCGTTACAAGTCACGCGGAAAAAACCCGGCGCCGCCACGGCGGCCCCGGGCGGCTGGGTAGGCCGCCAGCCGATATTTTTGAACTCAGATTACGGACCTTACAGACGTCCTAGCGAACTGAAATATGTTTTATTGTGTTCCTCATGTGAACATCTATGGGAATGATATGTTTTTACATATGGGAAATTGCGCGGGCGCACTTAGTTTGTTGCGGCTCACTTTGGATGCCTATTACGCAATTAATATTTATCTGACATACTTGAAAATATCACCAAAGGATGCAATTGGTTGAGATCTATCTAATGGTATAACTTAGAATCTCGTAAAATCATGTTAACTATGTTTAACCGAATTTAATGTGAATTAATTCTTGAAAATGCCGCGGTAATCGGCACTGGGCTAATGTAGTGAATAGAACCGTGCGACGAATAAAGTAAGATTACGAAAGAGATATGAGAATCGATAATATTTTAGATAATGATATTATAATTAATTTAGGAAATGATAGCAGCGACGATAGTTCAATGGAGAGTGATAGTAATGGGGATGAATCAGATTGAAACATTCAAGTAAATATTTCTATCTAAGAAAAATGTGTTTAATTATTCTTCTATAACCTTTTTTATGTACAAAGACTTTCTCAACTCACACCGTGCGACGAATTTTTTTTTCGACTGAATTATTTCGTTAATGATTTTAAGTGTGTCACAACACTATTACGATCTGTCAAAAATGCCATCTTAAGATGGCTCGAGTATAATGTACAAAAAATGATGGAAATCAACTCTCAACTGACAGAAAGAGAGCTAGAGGTGTTTACAACAAAAGGATTATTTACAGTGAGACGTAGTGGCAAATTTTGGTCAATATGAGTATCGAGCAATGCTTTATGCGCCCAATGAAATCTGTCGGAGGTTTGACGCATGGTAGAGGCATCACAAAAAGTACTCTTTCTAAATGAAAACATGGAATCCCCTATTTTGTAAAGGTACATGAAGCCTTAGAAGACTTTTTGGGAAATTCCATAACATTCAATGGACAGCATGTAGAAGTTAGGGATTCAAGGAAGAAGCGAGACCAGTTAGATATACAAAAGTTTACTTCATGGCTTCAAGAACGTAATCCACATACAAAGGAATCGGGAGAACTTCTATCTTTGTTATCTGGTTATATATCATAAAATGCGCGGAAAAAACTCCTTTGAGTTGCAGTTACACAGAAAAAACAAAGTAAAAAAAATGGCCAAGCCAAGGATGGTGAAGGTTCGATCAAAAGAAGTAATAGTCAATCCTCAACAGCTTTTCAACTGAATTTTATGCATTTGCTATAGTCCTATGAAACTATAAGCTATCATACGAGTTAGCTGCTAGGTCGCCATCTATATTTGATGTGTCACTCCGTAAAGGAATAAAATCTTCATTGATGAAGATATTTGAAAATGGTTTGCAAAATTATGTTGATTTTCATGATGCAGAATTTTTATTAGACGGGAATTTTTAATTCCTTCATTATGAGCCGGCCAAACGATTTAACTTACGGAGGATTTGTAAATAACTATTGTGACTGCTATTTCAAGTTATGGATAAAATGCTACTTTTGACGGATATCCAGAACATTCAACCACTAAAAACGAAGAGAAAAGTAGAAGAGCCTTAAAGAAAAGTTTATGTGACATCCATTTTGAAGAAAATACAAAATGTACTAAGTACACCTAAGGGAAACTTTTTAGGAAACAAAAAAAGATTGTTAAAAGGAGTAGCTTCAGGAATGGATAAAAGGAAAATATCAACCTTGATCGCTGAAGATGCTGATGCAGATATAGTGAATGTTGCTATGGAAAAGCTTAAGAATTACACGAAGGTTGTTGTTGTAGGATTTGATACAGATTTATTGACTTTATTAGTGGCCTTGGCTCCAGAGAAAAAATAAAATTATTTTTGTAAGCAAAAAGGTAGCAAGGATCCAACTAAACTATTTTACATTCGATTCATTGAAATAGCAGTACAGTAAAATTAGAAGAAGTCTCTTGTTTGTACATGCAATGACCGGATGTGATACTACATTATGCTTTTATGGTTTAGGAAAGATAAAAGCTGTTGAAGTGGTGAAATCTTCGGTTGAAGCTCAGCGACAAGCTTCAATATTTTTGTAAGAAAATATATCAAAAGAACTATTGCTAGTTAGTGGAGAAAGATTTACCCTTGAACTATATGGAATCAATAGACAAACAAACTTAAATGAAGCTCCTTACTTCAAATTTATGAATCTGACAGAAAATCACTTTTACGACCAAATTTCGATCTGGCAAAATTACGCCCACAACCGAGGCCTGTCAACAACACATAGGTATTAAGAGTTTACTTGCAAGTCCAAAAATGGTTAGGCAATAGTTTACTAGCTACTGAATGGTGATGGAAGTGGGGGTGTATATGAAAATGGAGCACAGAAAAAAGTTCTTCAACCAGTGACTTCTTTGAAAACTTTAATGCCAAATGATCTGGAGCTGGCAGAAGAGGAACGAAAGTAGATTGAATGCAGTGGAGATGAGGTCCCTTAGACGTATGTGTGGTAAATCCATGTATGATAGAGTAAAGAATGAAGATATTAGGAATTAATGTAAAGCTGATCGTAGCATAATACAGAGAATAAAAATAGGGTCGCTCAGGTGGTTTGGGCATGTTGAGCGAATGAATGAGGAAAGAATGGTAAGAAAGATTTATGATGCAAGTGTTGACGGCGCCAGAAAAAGAGGGCGACCACGGAAGACGTGGCATGACCAGATTAACCAGATACTGGAAGATGGTCCTGTTAGAAGTCTGAACAACCGTCGAGCTTGCATGCGAAGATGTATGAATGTAGACGAAGCGAAAGTTGTATGTCAGGACAGAAGAGTATGGCGCTCTATCCTCTCTGCCTACCCCTTCGGGGAAACGGCGTGATGGTAAGTAAGTAAGTAAGTAAGTATCTTTTGCATTTAGTGTCATGTTCCTGTAAATCTGCTCGTGGGAATTATTCCAGGTGTAGAAAGTCAGGATACTTTGTTCAGATATTTGCAAGCACTGCAGTGCATATTCATGTCACAATGCACCAATGGACGACGATCATGGCAAAATTAATGATGATTAAGTGTGTAGGTATATGTATAATATATTTCGAATAAATTCATATAAAAAGGGAAATTTTTAACTATTTCAGTGAATTCTCATAAAACTATTATGTTTACAAAAAAATGTTGTATTATATTTTTTAAAGATTAGTTGTTAAAGAATGAAACGGTAAATTTTTTTATTAATTTTGCTTAAATAATGAGGGAGATATGAGCGATAATAAAAAGTCTCGAGAAATTGATGTTTAAGGGGCGGTGGGGGAGGAAGGGGGAGGGGCGGGGACAGTTGAGGAAATACTCGTCTAATTAGGTTCTAACAACTGGCAAAATTTTAGCTTGTCTCTAATTTCTTCCTACAAAAAACCTTCATTACCTGGGCTAAAGGGACAACGAAAATATGAGCGGTAACTCAAAAACCAGAAATTTTTTTAATGAAAATTTTAACTATTTGTATGAATTCTCATGAAAATATTATGTTTACAGAAAAATGTTAAATAAGCTTTTTCAAAGATTAGATGTTAAGTAATAAATTGGTAAAAAAAAAGAATTTTGCTTAAATAACAAGAGAATATGGGACATAACTAAAAAGCTTGAAATTTTATTTTAGTAAAAATTTCAAGTATTTTAGTAAATTCTCATGAAAGTATTATGTTTACAGAAAAATGTGAAATAAACTTTTTTAAATAATAGATGTTAAGAAATAAAATGGTAATTTTTATATTTTTTTCAAATAATGACGGAGATATGAGCAAAAATTCAAAATCTTAAAATTTTATGTTTAAGGGGGGTGGGGGAGGGGGCACAAGGGGGAGGGGCGGGGACTTTTGAGGAAATACTCCTCTAATTAGGTTCTAACAACTGGCAAAAATTCAGTTTGTCTCTAATTTGTTCCGACATGAGCTCATTTTTGGCCTTCATTGCCTGGGCTATTAGAATTGCCTTGAACAATCGGAATAGCAACTGAAAGATTGATTTCACTGTGTTTGCTTATAAAATACAATGGAAATCGTTAAATCCTTATCTTGGATCAAAATAATTCTGTTCGTTTCTGCTTGCGTTATAGTTTATTGTTTTAGCAATACTTTGCGCTTGCTCATAATAATAAATAAAATAAATAATAAAACAATGATAAATAAAACAATTCAAAGCAAGAAAACACTTTGTGGCTTGACATTATATTAAATTTAAAATAAAATTAAATACTTAATTAGTTTTAAGGCACTCTATACAACTTGTTCTCAACATTCATCAGGACAAGTATAATATTGACAAATCTAAGTACCGATATTTAGGTACATAAGAAAAGGAAATCAGAGAGGGACAGAATGTCAACAAAGTGGGGTACTTGCTAATCGTAACATGACACAAATCACTAACCACTATTTGCTTCCCTGTGCCGTTATACCGGCTCATAGGATAATGATAGTATATGTCACTCCGTTCAACATATACTATCATTTCCGTTTTCTTCATTATCGATTTCTCAGCCGGTTTGCCGTTCTATAGGGTTCAAAGGATTCAAATATATCACTGCAACCCGATGGTCTGCGAAGAAGTATTGTACCAATGACCCAAAATGTATTAAAAGATTACTATGTAAGTGAATAATTTATTCACTGCGAATAGTTTATCAAGATTCCTATTTTTGGGAAGTAGGGCCTGTCACGCGAAGCTATTTAAAATCGCGTGTTTCTTTGGTTTCAAATTTAAAGCTTAGGTAACTTCAGGTTATTATGAAATAGGAGGGAAGGTCGGATGTAATGCCGATTTTAGATAAACATTCCGGGCTGGTGCTCGAGACTCCACACTCACGGTATTCAAGAAAATGAGCATCCGTGGATATAGGTAAGTAAGGCGTGTTTAAGAAACATCGATCTCAAAAGGGGTTTGTCTTCGTTGTAGATGCAACTGATTACACAGGTCGACAAATGAAATACTATGGGAGCACTAATTTCTACTTAATTTCGTGGTCTCGCATTTTCGCTACTTGCTGCTTCCCGCTACACGCATTCCCGGTAGAAAGCGCACGTTACGTTCACAATTTTCGTTAATAAAATTTTTACGAATAAGATAACTAAGATAACAATAAGCACGTTTAATGTCTCAAATAAGTGTGTCATACCTTCCCTGCATAAAACATAATATGAAATAAAAATAAATAATACTCGTCATTCAAAATCATTTTACCACATAAGAGAATACGGAAACAGAGTTAATGGTGCTCTAAATGCAATTATGGCCAATAAGAATCTGTCAAAAGAAGCAAGACTAGCGGTACACAATGGCGTTCTAGTGCCAACCCTAATGTATGGAAGTGAAGCCTGGAATTGGCAAAAGAGGAATGAAAGAAGACTGAATGCGGTAGAAATGCGGTCACTAGGACGCTTGTGTGGAAAATCTTTAGTCGATAGAGTAAGGAATGAATAAAGAAAGAAGTGCTGAGATGGTTTGGTCGTGTGGAACGTATGAACGTGGAAAGAATGGTTAAGAAAATATATGAGGCGAGTGTTGAAGGCAACAGGAATAGAGGGCGTCCGCGAAAGACCTGGTACGATCAGATACAACAAGTGTAGAACTTGTAGGAGAAGGTGTATGAATGTGGCCAAAGCAAAGGTGGTATGCCAGAATAAAAGAGTGTAGCGTTCAATCCTTTCTGCCTACCCCTGCGGGGAAATGGCGTGATGGATAGTTAGTTAGTTAGAGAATGCGGAAATGTGGCAAAATTTTCTTATGCGTTATTTCTAACGCAGTTTTCTTGAAAATTTTTACTGCGTTATCCGATGAAGAAACATATTGTATATTAAAACTTAAGACCTACGCTTGCAATGACACTTTCAACACAGATTGCTCGTGACTAGAACGGAGCCGGCTTTATGATCCGATATCAGCAACAACCCAAATATCTGAATTGTAGCCACTCATCTACCCACACCCTACACCACAGTTATTGATTTGGACCACTGCTGCTCGCGGCGGTGTACGTGTGTGTGCGTATGTATATTATCACTATCCGCTTTTCGAAATTTGAAGTAGCATTGTAGTATAGAAAAAATTACTAGAAATATAGTTTCCAAGTTCTAACGTAAGGCAGCCCTCGTAGCCCAGTGGGCACGACACTAACTTCTCTCATCGAGGATTTCCGACTTAATCTTCACGATTTTCTTAAAACTGTCTGTTTCATGATGAGTTGGCTTCAGTAATTGAGCCTTTTATCAATGGAAGCGTAAAAAAAATAAAGCAAGGCACACAGATAATGAGATATAGATAGAGATTGATGAAGAAGAAATAGAAATAGTGGATACAATAATATATTTGGGAATAATTATAGACTCTAAATTATCATTTAAAAAAAATGCTGAATACATAACAAAGAAAAGTGCAAAGAAAGCATCATTCTTAAGAAGAATAAGACCAAAATAGACTAAAGAAACAGCGATAACAATATATAAATTAATAATTTCTCCTCATTTTCAATATTGCCCCATTATTTGTACCTATGTAATGAAGGAGGTATAAAAAAATTACAAATTGAACAGAATAGAGCAATGAGGATAATTCTACAGAGAAATTTAAAAATTAAAAAGATGTTATCAGATTTAAATTGGATTAATATAAAACAAGGTTAAAATTAAATACAATGATATTCATTCACAAAATATTAAACGACAAAATGCCAAAATATTTTAAATATAAGATCAAATATGACACAGAGATATATAGACATAATACAAGAAATGCAAACCAAATAAGCATTCCAAATAGAAAAAAGACAAACACAGAAAACTGTATTTACTACAAGGGAATAAATGAGTACAATAGCCTGCCAGAAGATGTGAGGAAGCTAAGCAGAATCAACATCTTCAAACAAGAATGTAAACGGCACATAAAAATGGAAAATGTATGAAATATTATTTATTTAATTATTTAATAAGTGTACATATATATATATATATATATATATATAGATTTTTTTTTAATATTAGCTAATGATAAACAATGTATCATTAACTAAACAAAGATATATAAATAAATAAATAATACAAGTGTGAACCATGATCGAGCTGGCGGCCGCCAGACTTACGCTTCAGTATCAAACCTGAAATATGTTCTGTAGATGTGCACTGTAGTAGCTAAGAAGGTTTAGATATTACGACATTTGTGTTAGGGGGATTTTGGCATTCAATTCATTTGGCATACAGCATTATTCATTCGTAGCGCTCTTTTTGGGACGTCCTATATTAGCTACCCTCGTTGTAAAATCAATCATTAGCGATATTGTGATGAATTTGTCAGCCAAAGGCGCCATATTCATTCAGCGCATTAAGTTTGCGGAACTCTGCACGTATTTCCGGAAATTCCATTGATGGCTTCGTTTATTACAATTTATTAGTTTTAATGCTTTTCATACGTATGTGCATTATTATGGTATATGTGTACAGTTTCTTTCGGTGAATAAAAGATAAAAAGAAAGGTAACAATCGGCCTCATTGTGTATTACATCCGAGTGTAATAAAATTATTGAATGATAATTCACAGTTGCAACACAAGAGTGAAAAAATTTACACCATTAACGAAAACAACGCTTTTATGAATTCTTGTCCCGATAATATGTCGATATGATGTTCAAAATTGAGTATTAAGTGCACTCAATATTCGATGTTGAGCTCAGACACTATACAACGCACAGCATTAATTAAAAATTCACACATTAAAATGGACCCAAAATATGATACATATGGGTAGATATCAGTTAGAAGCAACGGTATGTAATATACATATTTGTATTATACACAAAAATTAAAGCGTATCAATAATACTAGCACCGCACGTGGCTGTGGAAGGCAAAGGAAACACCAAAACAATTAAAAGATTTTATTAATTCTACCAAAAAATCAGCGAACACAAACTTTACTAGTGCACTGTTTTTAAATTTTCGGTAACTAAATGATCCTAGAATATGCCATACACTAATTCCCCAATTTCCTAATTAGCTTTAATTATCTCTCATCACTCGTCCGAAGAATACTTTTTATTACGCTGTTTCAATTGCATCGATCACGTTCTCGAAAATTATTTTCAAGTGCTTACGTAGGTACTCTCTTAATTTATCATCGCTGGTATCACTCACACGCCAGCAACGTACGCCACAAGGTTCGCATGCCCGTTGGCGTATGCTGCAGAAATTATTTTATTATTTAAAAAAATTAACTCAAATTAACAGCATGACAAAACTGACGCAAACAAAGGCAAATTATTCGAGATAAAGGAGATCCGCACCACCTTCTGTGTATAGTTTTCTGGGATATTCTACCGTGTATATGTGACCTCTTTGGCCAACGTTTCGGTTCCCATTGCAGGGTCCATCATCAGGGCTGATGTGTGATGAGCTCCGCACCCGTCAGCCGAGTGCACGCCCAACGAGCGTACTTTCACATTTTTTAAAATTCAAATCATAAGATGTTAAATATGATTAAGTACATTAATTTATATTTTTCGTTACATAAAAATATTTTGAAAATTTCAAAATGGTGGAGTTATGTACTCCGTGACGCGCGCAGGTGGTAAATGTTGCCAGGAATGGACTGAAATGAAAAACTTTATTATTTTCTTGTGAAATGTTGTCATATATATAGCATGTCAAAAAAAAAATATGCAAACGAGAGTAGTTAGAATATAGTTTTCATTTTTTTTATCGATGATAAATTTTAACGAAGATGAATTAAAACGTCGCATTTTATCATAAGAATAATAAATAATAATAAAAATGTATAATTTATATGAAAAACTTTATTATTTTCTTGTGAAATGTTGTCATATATAGCATACCAAAAAAAAAATATGCAAACGAGAGTAGTTAGAATATAGTTTTCATTTTTTTTATCAATGATAAATTTTAACGAAGATGAATTAAAACGTCGCATTTTATCAAAAGAATAATAAATAATAATAAAAATGTATAATTTCTATGAAAAACTTTATTATTTTCTTGTGAAATGTTGTCATATATAGCATACCAAAAAAAAAATATGCAAACGAGAGTAGTTAGAATATAGTTTTCATTTTTTTTATCGATGATATATTTTAACGATGATGAATTAAAACGACGTATTTTATCAAAATAATAATAAATAATAATAAAAATGGATTATTTCTATAGCGCCATTTTCATAAAAAAATCACCTCAAGGGCGCTTCACACTAACATCGTTTAGTCCTACACTAGTATTTAATTTGATGGAATGTCTTATATACCTAAGGTAATGTTATTTCTAAGATATGCAAAATTTAAACAAAATTTGCCGGATAGCTTTCGAGATATTTCATACACTAGTCTAAAAAAAGAGATAAAGGACAAAGAAAAAAATTGATATTTTTTCACAACAATCTCGGTGACGAAAAGTCACTTGTCTAAAAGATTTTATTTTGACGCATGGTGTCTCCTTGATATTGACCTGACCCAATTGTCTGATGGTCGTTGACGCGCTAATTGGTACACGGAATGTAAATGAACAAGGAGCTGTAGCCGCTGGTTCCATCTCAGATCAGCTCTCAGAGACTTGGCCATTATGCCATCTCAACCGCTATGCTCTGAAACTAATTACTCTGGCAAGTACTGCCTTACTTTAAATATCTACCCTGCGTAATGAAATTTCGTAGGAACAAAACCGCCATTTAAAGGCAAATTATACTGGCACTAATTAAATATCGATGTCAAGGTAATTTCGTTTTCCTGGAGGTTAAGCGCTAAATACATCAGAGCCCAAATGTTAATAATACCTATTAAAAATATTTTAGCTTCAAGTGTTTATACATACGTTAATATAACACACCAGCCGTAAATCCGCGAAAAATTACGGAACATAAAGATAATTAATAACGACTCATGCGTGTAACCTGATCCGCGCGCTGATTGACAAATCACACTCGGCCGCCCGGGCCTCATTAGAAGCTAGTCATCATCAGTTTATCAGTGTTGTTGTAATTCCAGCAAGTTACGGACAGACAGACGTATATTCGAAAATGGGATAGATAGATATACATCTTGAAGTCATTCTTTTGCCATTTTCAAGACATTACCAAGCTACCTTATTTCAGAACTTTCTATATATAAACATGATATATATATATATATATATATATATATTATATATATATATAGGATATATAGTAAGTAGTGATTAAATGCCAAAGTTCTCTTATGTCGGTAACTTCTCACTCTGCTCAATAACTTTTGGCAGCCATATATGTAAATGGTCCAGTACAGATCTTTAAGTGTGGTGTCAGAATGGTGTTGATACTTTATCAGCGCCCTACAAATAGAAAAAACAAATACAAAAAACAGCACAAGTAGTCCCGATTCTTTTGTTTTTGTCTGGCCATACTGTCTCCCGGGCTAGAGAATTCTTCTCCAAGTTAACCCGCCATACTCTGAGACATTCCCTGAGAATTTGAGACTGCTTGGATTCTGAAACTGTCTCTACTAAGGGCGCTACTCTATGTATCTACCCGTGTAGGCCTTTGTATGCGGGTGACCCCTCGCCACGTCAGCATCATCAAGAGTAATGAATCAATTTCTTCATCCCGCACTCTCAAATAAATTTATTTTTATTTAAATATAAATAAAGGGTAAGCTTTTTCAATATTCATAGCACATTGACTAAAAGAGTCAATTTCGAAATTTATTTGCCAAAAATATCGTGTGTAACAAATTTTCTCCCTAGTTCCTTTCAAACGATCCAATATTGGAAAGGCTGAAGATTTACATAATTTATTGACTAAATATTTGTTTTTTCTACGTCGAGCGATACAAATGTGTGCACGCAATAACATCAAATTACAATGGTCATAATCAAATTTCTCCCGTTGAAAACAATCACCCTACTTTATTGATTTTCGGATGCTGAATACGAATCCAGTGCGGAATATTTTGAGAGGCTGTAGCTTATATGAACAAAAATTCTGCAGTGCCCGTAGCTTTTAAGAATAACGATTGTTTACAAGGATCGTTTTTTTGCTATGGAGATGCATTAATTTCACTATCGCAATATTATCCTTAATTGTTTTTTTTTATTTTTAGTTCACGTTATCAAAATTTGAAACCCATTTGAAAATTTTAAGAAATTTTATTTTAATGAACCTTCCGTTGAGGCACAGTATACTAAGAACAGTAATACGTCTTCATACAAACTGGCCGCTACCCATTATAATGTATGCACGCACTGTGACGCACACATTGACATAGAATATGGGGGCACAAGGCGGCGGCAGTAAGGGCCGTGCCTTCGGTGCCATTCGCGCTCGCAGCCGCCGCTTTAGAAAAAAATGCGCTTTCTGAAAAAAATGCATTTTTTTATGTTTGTGGTGCTTTACTAAAAATGTGTGTTGATTATCACAAAGACTGTGAGTTTTTAAAAGTCTACGTTGACGTTAATCAGCGTTCTTGCAATTTAAGTGCAGAAACTAGGTATACTAATTACAGAAATTTTCGGATTTCGTGTCTACCTTTTGCGTCGGAATCTCAGACGCAACGAGTTAAAAGAAAGGGAGTAAGAATAAAGTGACAACCCTAGCGTCAATGCAAGAGTAGGCTAATAACTCGCCGACAGGCCGGAGATGAACTACTGTTCTGGGTATACTGTGGTTAAGGCCTAATTATTTACTTGGATCTTAAAAAAACAAAAGCAGATTTTAGCATTGAAAAATGAGTAAAAATATCATATTCCAGACAAACGGCGACAGAAAATTCATATTTATTTTCAATGAATGACAAGTATTTTATTGTGTCACATACCACTACTATTTAACTGCTGGATCTTGCATAATTTTAAGAACTTAAAATTATGCAAGATCCAGCACAATGCATCTTTACCGAATAGTCAAAGTTTAGCGTAGTAAGAAAAAACAAACGAAGAAGAACATTGCTACAATATCTGTTTGTAAAATCTGGGAGGAGAATCCGTGAGATGCAGCGCAACGAATCAGATAATAGTGACGAGAAAAGCTGGTGAAGGATGAGGGTTTTGGTTTGACCGCGTTCTTCAAAATTTATTTCCCGCAGTCACATTAAGAATTTTTCCCTGTTAATTAGGCACTTATCTCGAACAAAAATTTCTCCAGATAAAAAAATGTCATGGCGGTAAACTTAATGATAAAATATTGGTAGACTACTGATGGAAACATCAACAATATACTTCTGCAGAATCTGCAGTACAGATAAATACAATAGACATAAAACGTTCTAAAATGGGTTATTTATGTACATAAATTTTAAGTAAATCTGTTGCACGGGTTAAGGATTAAGTTGAAAATAATTTTAGGGGGAAAACAAAAGTTTGATTCGAACGGTTTAGATTTGCATCGACAATGTATCAGGGGGAGGAGAAAAGGTAAAAGGGGGGAGGAAATGTCACCTTTGTTACCCGCCGCGTCCTAATGAATAAGTTTCCAATGAGTCCGGTCGATCAACTGTACAGATTTGCGTCGAAAATATATCAGGAGAGGGGTAGAGTTAAAGAATAGGGGGGAAATGTCGCATATATTACCCGCCGAGACCTTAAGAAAAAGTTTCCGAATTTTGAGTCCGATCGGTCAAACGGTACAGCTTTGCACTGAAAATATATCAGCGGAGGCGAAGGGTTAATATAATAGGGGAGAAATGTCGCATATGTTACCCGCCGAGTCCTTAAAAATAGGTTTCCAAATTTTGAGTTCGATCGGTCAAATGGTACATATTTGCATCGAAAATATATCAGGGGGAGAGGAAGAGGTAAAAGAATAGGAGGGAATTTCGCCTGTGTTACCCGCCGGGTCTGAAGCATAAGTAAGCAATGTTTGAATCGAATCGGATGAACGGTATAGATTTATGTAGGGAATAGACAGACAAAACAATTAAAACAACAGAGTAAAATTTACGGTTTATACTTTTTATTATGTGATATAAAACTTTTTTATTATTTGAGATACAACCCAATCGAATTCGCATCATATTCAGAATTAGCACTGTTGAAACTGGAGTTCAGGCAAAATTAAGGGAGCCAAACCCTTTAATTTATTTTAAACAATCCAATTACTCCAAAGTACTAGCTACCTATTGGACCAAGAATAATTTGTTAGAAAAGAAAATATATTTTTTTAACCATCAAACGTACGGTAGAATTCAAGAACTTAAAACTAGTTTTAATGTTTTTAATAAACAATTGCAATTTAAATATAGATACATATAAAAAAAAATATTTATTGTATTTTCATATTACGCTCAGAATTCTCAATATCAAGTATACATTTGATTTCATTCTAAAAACATGGAACAGTGTTATTTATAAAGCATTTATGTAGCTTTTTTTTTTCGCCAGCATTAGTTAACCAGGTGAACCTATTAGCTGTTAAGCGAATATTGCATCACTAACAAAACTTCAGCAGGCACATTATTTACCTGCTAATTCCATACCGATCAATTTTACAAAATTCATGAATACTACAAAACACAAATTGCGAGATAAATATGCTGACAAGATGTGGATCATAATTAGGTACTAATTTTATTATGACTCCCAAACATATTAACTTACTTACCTAAACTGATAATCTGGATCCCATGAAATAATGTTTATGTGTGGAGGTTTGGCAGTCCCACACATTCCATATAAGAATCCTCTTCTTCTTCTTCTTCCTTAGCCTTTTTCCCGTCCACTGCTGGATGTAGGCCTCTTCCATTTTCTTCCACTCATCACTGTTTCTCCTCCTTCGCATCCAGGTTCTTCCTGCTTGCTGGACAATGTCGTCAGACCACCTTTTGGGAGGTCTTTCGACGCTTCTATTTTTCGTCCAGGGCCTCCACTGTAGGATTCTGGGTGCTCATCTAGTATCCCCCTGTTGATCCATACGTTCAGCCCACTACCATTTTAGTTTCGCAATACGGTCCATAATATCGGCAACTTTTGTTCGGCGTCTTATTGTGGATTGTCTTATTGTGTCAAGGTGTGGATCATAATTAGGTACTAATTTTATTGTTCAACCGACTCCCAAACATATTAACTTACTTACCTAAACTGGTAATCTGGATCTCATGAAATAATGTTTATGGAAAGCGGAAAGAAAATAAATAAATAAAACTTTATTCCAGTATGTGTAATCTTCTTCTTCTTCTTCTTCCTTAGCCTTTTCCCCTCCACTGCTGGATGTAGGCCTCTTCCATTTCCTTCCACTCATCTCTGTTTCTCCCCCTTCGCATCCAGGTTCTTCCTGCTTGCTGGACAATGTCGTCAGACCACCTTTTGGGAGGTCTTCCGACGCTTCTATTTTTCGTCCAGGGCCTATACTCTAGGATTCTGGGTGCCCATCTAGAATTCTCCTGTTGAGCCATATGTCCAGCCCACTGCCAATTTAGTTTTGCAATAAGGTCTATAATATCGGAAACTTTTGTTCGGCGTCTTATTTATTCATTTCTGATTTTATCTCGAAGGCTCACGCCGAGCATCTGCCTTTTCATGGCCCGCTGTGTACATTTTAATTTGTGCATACTTTTTTCTGTTAGTATTGCTGTTTCTCAGCCATATTTCAACATCGGTAGGATACGTATAAGAATACATACATTTAATTATCATATAAGAGAAAAGAGAAAACATAATAATAAAAATATGAAAGGCATTTATTTAATCACTGAAAAATTGCTGGGCAAAACATACAGTCAGATTTATCGCGGAAAAAGAGAAAGAAATACGGAATTTGTTAACAAAAATCGTAAATGCTACCTGTAATGTCACTAGGGAAAACAGAATGCGTCATTATACGTTGTGAAGAATACTAACTACTAGCTTATTTTCAGCAGTTGCGCCATTCGCTCACTGGGTCCCTCGTTCATGCCATTCCCCGCGCAGGCTTGGTGTGCATCCTGGCTATCGCACAAAGGTTGCTCAGAATGCCGCAAGATGGAGGCTGTTGTCCAAGACACAACCGTTAGGAAATAGATTTGAAAAAATAGTTAATAACTCCGACGCACTTGTATTGCACACATTAAATGTATGACATTAAAATTCTTACTGTGTTAAAACTAAGCAAAATGCTTGTACTACGAAAATAGGATTAATTTACAAGGAGACTTTGAAATGAGACTAAAAACCCGTAATGGCTTTATGTTTGTAAATTTCTAATTCAACATTTTCAAGTCATGAATGCTCGTATTCAGCCTCCACTAGCAAACATTACTTCAAAGGAAAATAAGTGAAGGGTGTCTATAAAATACTCATTATTTTACTTTCACCAGAAGGCTCGAGATTATATATCCTTTTATTTTTGCTCACCCTTTCACGGTTAGTCTGAGCGGTTTGCCTAGGTAGGCTTTGTATCATTCATAATTAAGTTAAAGCCTTCAGCAGTACATGATGGTTTGCTATTCTCAGGAAAGCTTTTGAAAAAAGATAGAAAAATTATTGTAGAAAATATACTGAATACTGTTTTGATGTCCTGTCAACCGACCCACGCCAAAAGCACCTAAAAGAAATTCAATATTATTTATTTTAATAATCTGTATGAATTAATAAAAATACAGAGAGTTAACCCCATCAAACAAATTAACTTGATCATTACTTTTACTTCAACAAAGAAATGCTATATTTATATCATATTCATCCTTATGAATTTGACCATTGTGTACGGAATCTCTCGTAGCTGGTATCAAAAATTTTACGGGAGTTTTGCAGAATATATGAAGTAATTAATTTTTCTTAAAATTTAACTGGTTACTAATTATAATGGCTTTAGTGTTCAGGCATTTTTTGATTTCTAATATTTCTAAATTATCTATTCTAAGGCATATATTATTTACATGAAGATTCTCAATACCATTTTAAATATGTGGACTGTCTCGAAACGATGGTTTACGCGAATTACATTGTCTTTGGAGTTTATTATTAGTCAAACTCATAATAAACTCCAAAGAATAAGTCGACCCTTTTAATCATCCCGGTACCTATAAACTCAATTGTAATCACTGTTTAATGTACATAAAACGACACGTAATTTTAATATTAGAGTAAATAAACATTTTACATTTCTCAATAATATTCTTGGAATTTGCAAACTTCTTTTAGACATTCTTCAAGAGCTAAATGTTACTCAATTGACCATAGTTGTATGGTTAGGTAGTCAGTTGGGTAAATTAAAATCTCCCTAGAAGTTAAAACGGAATCTTCATCTTCCTACAGTGCCATTTCTTATCGAGGGTCGGTGATAATGATCACGATTTTATTTACCACCGCACGAAACAGCTCAATCGGGTTATACTAGTACCAGTCCATCAAGCTAAAAAGTCATATTTTCCCCTGGATCATGAGGTGGTTAAGAATTAACTTTAGTCTTTTCATAATACGTCTGCGATATTAAAGATAAATTTCATTGTTGATGATGATATTCAATGTAGGAAACAACGATTTTGCAGTTTGTTTTATTAAGTCATTGTCTGCAAATATTACTGTATCATCCGCAAAACTAATATTGTTAAATGTTTACCATTCACCCATATCTCCAGAGCAGTATCATCTAGACCCTCTTTCAATATTTCATTATTTGAGTAAAAATAGAAAAAATATTGTCAAATAATTATGTTCTGTTTGTTTAACCTTTCAAAACAAATAGTTATAAAAATTTGCGTGAAGTTTGTATGCACATATCGAATTTCGCTGATGATCGAAAGTCATGCTCGAGGGTTTGAGTTGTTTTCATTTTATACTAAACTCAAATTAATCTCTCAGATCAAAATATCAACACGTGATATTCAGTTTCAATTTCTGTGCATCAGTATCATTGGTTGTTTGGTTGTTTTACACACATCAAAATTGGTTGTTTTACACACAAGACTATTAAATGATTAATACATATACATTCCTAAATAATACATCCTAAATAATCATAAGCATAAGTCAGTAGTCAGTATATAGAAAGCCTCCCAACCATTACCTACCTCGCTGTGTATATAAAATACCTGTTTGGTTTTTTGTTGTTGTAACTCAGGTAACTTTTGTTACTTATCATATTGTGGTTGAAGTATTTTTTTTTATTTTATGTAAATAAAAATGAAAAATGAAATTTTAAAAATTTACTTGAAAAAAAATTAATAAATGCGTCTAAATATATAATTGACCAAATAAGGCACCAGACAGACAGTACTTAGTAAAAAAGAAAAAATGTATAAAACTCATAAAGAAGCATAATTTAGTAGAAAAGAAAAAATAATAAAAGCACAACAGAAACACAATATTCATCTACGGAACTCTTCCAGCTGATTTCTCCCAATATTGAAAAATCATTCAGTTAGTAAAGTACCGAAATTTAAAAGTTTTACACAGGGTATATAAAAATGTGTTATGTAAGCGTGATGGATTTTGTGTAATAATTAAAAATATATTTCTTAATTTACTTGTTATAATTTTATGAATGAAAATAATAGATGATTTGTTTATCCTACTTATCAAATATTCACCCACCGTGCTGGCTGTCATGTATGTAAACGTGTTTTGCTTTTCTGAAAATCGTTGAACTGTATTCTTATGAATAATTGATTAGCAAAATTCGTCGTGCTTAATTTCAGAAATCCAAAATGAGATATCCAAATTCCAAGTGGTAAATCTTAGCCTTTTTCCAAACAATACACGAAGAAATAATTTAATAGATTTCCTGTACGTGTAGCTTTGTTAGAGAATTTGTCATTTCACACACTTGTTGAAGATTGATTTTTTTACCGAAAATAGTTATCGAGGTGCTTGAAAAGTTGTCATGGAACTAGATAGGCCTTCTTTGGCTAATCAACACTGATTATATTTTGCGTATTTTCTTTATCTGGAATATTGCATTCGTCGTTATAAGTATCTCGTGACAGGACAACTTCCTTGGGATTTTCTCCTCCGTTCCTATTTTATTTCAACCAGCGCCGCACTGTTCATTTGGATTTGGTTCCTTCACTTGTGTTTTTTAAACAATACGAGATGAGAGAGAAAATGTACAAGTTTAAGTTTATGAAAAAAATATGTAGGTACTTCATTCTCATTTTACAATCCCATTTCTGAAGAATATGTAAAGCAAAAAATTCGTAACTATCAAAACAAATAAAAAAATATTTCACAACTTTACTTTTTTCTATTTTTCTATTAAGGCTTGGTGCTTTTACAAGTAAAAACTCTGAGTGCAAACATATTTTATAGTAAAGTTTAAATTTTAGAATGTAGTTTTATGATATTCAAAACAAATAATTTGGAAAATTTATGATATACCTACTCGCTGAAAAATCTAGCAAAAATATTTCTACTGTCTATTTTTCGGGATTCATTGCAAAGGTTTATATATAGATTTTAATGCGAGATCTACGTATTTTAAATATACAAAAAAACGATCGTCCTGATTTGGATAAAAAATATTGAACTCTAAATATCGTTTTTCATTTTTAAAAAAAGGTTATTCTGTCATTTATATACATAATTCTACGTGTAAAGGTAGATAAACATTTAAAATGAAGAAAGATTTGAGGTCTCCTGGTAACTAATGAATTTTTATTAATTGAATTGAATTATACAAAATATCTATTGAATTTTTTCAAAAATTGCATCTGAAGACATTCTATATTGGAGTAAAATCTACAAGTTTGCGTTAATAGATACATGATATTTTTTTCGAATTTTACAAAAAAATCAATTGTAATTCTATTATTTTTCGTGTTCACTATATTGCTGCCCCTCTAGATTTTCTGAACAGGCGTCGAATTACTGCTCTGAGGAAAGCAATTACATATCGTACGTCCTCCAACATTCCTGTTGTTGTGGCGAACCTAAGCGACGTGATTCTTCGCTAGAAATTTGTGAAGTTTCCTTTTCGATTGCTATGCGTATATGTTCCCACACCCATTATTTTAGCGTAAAGCCCGGGGAACGCTTTTTAAATCGGCATTCGCCAACTGCCAGAGGGGTTGGCCGGCATACTGAAGATTCTTTTGTTTTCAGATGAAATAAATAACTGTACGTCAAATATCATGAACTTACTTTTAATGAATTATTCATTTTGTGTACAATGGTGGTACAAGCACAAAACATATGGGTTGGACCAAAAGTAAATTCTTTATTTTATTTTGTTTTTGCTTAGCGGATTTCTTCCATAAAACTGTGGATGGATAA
This sequence comes from Agrypnia vestita, assembly GCA_016648135.1. NCBI lineage: Eukaryota > Metazoa > Arthropoda > Insecta > Trichoptera > Phryganeidae > Agrypnia > Agrypnia vestita. The sequence continues at coordinate 59,798 of JADDOH010004387.1, forward strand.
AGGACAACTTCTTTTTCTTCTCATGCCCTGTCCGTTTAATGGACATTGGCTATCACGTTGGCTATGCGGACTTCGTTTACAACGGCCCGGAACAGCTCCACAGTAGACTGGCCAAATTTTGTACCTCTTTTTTCTCTCAATCTATCTCCTATCTCAAGTTTTTCAGCCATGAAGTCCTCCTTCTTCCAGGGCCCCGACTTCCGGCAGCTTCCCTGCATTATGAGATGCAAGATCTCGTATTTCTTCGGACGCCTCATAACATGTCCTATATATTGAAGTTTTCGGATTTTTATTGTATTAATAACTTATTTTTCTTTATTCATCCGAGCCATAACATCTGCATTCGTAACTCTGTCCATCCAGCTTATTTTGAGAATTTTTCTGTAGATCCACATCTCGAATGCCTCAAGTCGCCTAATCAGTTCTTCGGTAAGCGTCCATGCTTCCATTCCATAGAATAGTACCTACTGAACAGAAAAAAAGGCATATAGAAAAGCAATTCACGTTGTTGAAGCAACTCAGAGAACCGTGATGCTAAGTGAAGAGCATATCAACTGAGAGAGAAAGTGATTTTAGAATGAAAGAATTTTTGTCTATACATTATGCATGCGATTCCTGGCAACATAATATTCTAATGACTCAGTAAAGTCTTTACTGGGGATATATGTTCACGGCGGGCGTAGAGCTTATAGAGTCATAGATGTAGAGAGGGGGGAGAAGAGATGAAAAACCGCAGATCTGAACTCTTTCACGTTCTCCAATGGCTTAATCAAATTTTAATTGTATCGCTTCAAGTAATAGGCTTTACGAAATTCATAATGAAAACATTTACGCTACGTGGTAGGCTACCAGAACTTATTTCGCAGAATTGTTCTTCAAATAAGATAGAGTTATCTCCTCAAGTTTTGCCTTGAAAACATCTTCCCACAGCATTGGATTTGATGGAGTAGCGTTGAATTGGCCGCCACGTACAGCCAATTTCCTTTTTGTTTACTAATAAAAAATATAGTATTTGAAAGGAAGCACAAAAAATTAGACGAGTGAAAAGCACATCTGGAAAGCAGGTTTGAATAGGAATTTGTGTCATAATATGTGTTTCTGTTGTATGAGCATTCTGTGCAGAGAAAATGAATATTACTTGATTGAACATTTCGAACGAGATTAAACTTTGTTGTTATTAATTTTCAATAAAATTTCTACAATATATTTTGTATCTACAATAATAATTTTACAAAAAAATTGAATAACATTGTTTACACTATTTAATTTAATGAAAATGACTTTACAAAAATTTGTATAAATTTTATGTAAATTCTAATGTTTCACTGAACGCGCGTTCCATTGATGGATCCGCCACGGACCACTATCTGTTGCAGTTTTCGTCGCTCAGCTGTCTACCTCACATCTTCCTTGAGTTATCATTAATTATTATGGATGATGCTTGATTATATTAATTTTTATATAATCTTAACTTTTTAGGAGTTTTATTTTGTTTCGAGAGGTGTATTCCCTCTCGTCAAAAGGTGCATATTATTGTAAAAACATTTTTAACAAAATATTGATTGCATTATTTGTATTTGTACTTAAATTATTTGATTAATTACACCTACATGTTTCGGAAATACCTTTCCATCGTCAGGGTGTTGTATATAATTTTAGCGTAAAGCCCGGGGAACGCTTTTTATATATAACACCCTGACGATGGAAAGGTTTTTCCGAAACATGTAGGTGTAATTAATTAAATAATAAAAGTAGATTTATACAAATAATACAATCAATATTTTTAAAAATATCAATCTACCGATTATTTAAGTATCACGGCGGATAGTGAAAGCGTGAATGGGTTTTATGTTTTGTAGTTTGTACTGAGAATTATTCGTCATTCCACAGTTCAGCTTGATTTTTTTCTTCTTTATTTATTCGATTTCTCTAACCACGAATATATCTGCATCTTGTATATTTATCCATACCTTAATGAGTATGTATAGCTTTCTGATGGCGTGGATATATGTCTACCTATATGATAGATAAATAAATAAGTACATAATATATTTATATATGTATAGAAAATCTGAGTGGGTAGTTTTATATATATAGCAATAGAAAGCTTTCCAATTCATTCGATTAAGACTTAAGACAAACGTTGACAATTATTTTACATAACAATAGATGAATATGTTATATGAATAAATACATTGATATCATAATACAAACAACTTTCCCGATTTACATACATAATAAATACTATTTGATGGCTGGGATGCAACACTGACATATTATGTATGCTATCACTCGCGGCAACACTCATACTGACGTTCGTAACTAACTATACGAATATATAGAATATTATAGAAATAAATTGCTTTTTCACGATGTACGCCAAAAAAAAATTTTTTTTTGAGCTAATTTTAGAATAGAGAAGTGTTGAACTTTTTCATCAAATCAAATCAAATAAAAACCAAAATCGTCGACGTTACAATAAACGAGCAATAATAATCAATTCTCTTGCGCGAATGATCTTATTTTACGAATGCTAGTGAATTATTCAAATATTATAGAGTTACTTAAACCATCAAATTTCACGCAATCTTCGTAACCACTTTTCGACCCTACTGAGATGGAATTAAATAAAAAGACTAGGATTTAGGTGTTCCTATAGCTAATCTGTATAAAATATGTTGGTTTTTTTTAAATTTTAGTGGGAGCGTTTTGAAACATTAATCGGCTCTAGTAATCATAATTTTAATTTACAAGTCATAAGAGTTATACAAGCAAAGATTGGAATATCCAAATTTTTATTTTAAATGCCTTCACCGAGGATAGCTAATTTTGAGTGTACTGATTTCTATATTTTATTTATCTATCCCTTCCGAAATCATGTTTCTTGTAAATTTATAGCCTATATTTCCTATAATATCTCGAATTTAATCCACGCTAAATCAGCATCCTTGATGATTGGATTAAATTTTTTAGGATATGCTGCCTTTGTTTTTATATCTCTCATATTATATATTATTGTTCATGTTGACTTTAAACAATTAACATTACGTTTTGACATGATGTATTTCTCCCAACCTGTAGGATAAACTATATTTTATAGATCTTAGAGAAATATCACCGTTAGTTAAATAATAATCAATTGAACATCCATGTTTTAAACGTAGGGAGAATGTCTAAATCCACGTTATATTTGTAATTTTTTTCATTTTGAAAATATACTCTTAGAATTGTGGTGATCTGCACAAATACATATATTATTTGCCATCGACAATGCAACAATAACAGTACTACGACATCGGCAATGAACTAGCCGTGGAATATCTACAGAATTTTTTGGCAAAGGACAACCCGTTGATAAAGCAGTCTATCTATCCTTCTAGGCAATTGAATAGTTAGGAGTGCGAGTGAGGCTTGTCCGTCCTGGATTGTTCATCTGATGTATCGCCTAATGATTCCTCAGGACTATGCTCTAGCACACGCAGCCGTTTTTATGAATGTGTCATAACATCCACCCTATTTAAACATCCACTCTGACTTTTTTATTTCCCTAAAATCTAGAAGTGTCATCATTGGAGCTAACGAGCAGAGATGTAAAGGATTACATTGCGTGTTTACAACCTCGTAGAGATTGATTTTGAATATTCTTACCTCCAATGCAAAAACATCGTATAAAAAGAATTGTTTTAGGAAAGTTTTGGAGGAAATCGGGTGCCAGATAACAAGTATAATTGGTAATTTTAAATCACCTTTTGTACAAACTGAATTGTGGTTCATTGTATGCTTTGCCGCTTCAAACCGGCAAAGCAAAATTTTGACTGATCATCCGATCGGTACGTGTTAATGATTATACTATCGTTATTTATTTTATAAAAAGAATAATGATGTTAACAAACATAAAACTTTTTTGCTTTCTACATTTGTAATCCAGGCATCTCTACATCAGGGATTAACTTTTTTTCTACCAGCTGTCGCCCCCACCCCTCAACTTGCCCCTGCCCAACCCTTTCAAATCCGAGAGCTTGTGCCTTGCATGAACAAATATGAATTAGAACGTTTGCAGATGTTTTATACAGGTGTCCCAGACAATTCAAGATGAATAAAATATGAATGTTCAAAACGTCTATCGCCGACTTATTTTTTTTTTCACTGCACTCTTTGAAAGTAAAACATTTTTAATCCGAAATTAAAATTTCACAGCGCTCTCTCTATCTCTTTTAGCAACATGCTTAAGTGAGCAAAAAATTATTTTCGTGGATGTATGAAGAGTTTTTCTTTTGTATAAGGTTTATTAACAATTGATGCATTGTGTCCTAAAGCATAAGTTTGCAAAATTTGAGTCGAATCGGACAAACGGTTTAGATTTGTACAGAAAATAGGCAGACAGATAGACAGACATTGAGTTTTATAGGTATAGATATCGCGATACGATTGGCTGCATTTTCTTATCGGTTCAAACAAAAGCAAAGACGAACGAACGTTATCAAAAAATTTGAATTTGAAAAATGTTATATCTAAATATTTATCAATATTGAAAGGGTAGGTAGGTAAAATTTCATTTATTTCATTAGATCTCGGATAATGAAATGAATATATTTATTTCCTGGCAGTTTATAATGAACCTTAATCTAGATGCTTGCATTTCAAAAGTAGCTAAAATCCATTTTTTGGTTTCAAAATGCTTAAGTTTATTTCAAGGCTTAAAATAACTCACGAACTATGAATATTTTACATACGCCATGTAATTTGAATGTTTTATTTTTATGTCCTTTTTCCATTACTTTTTATTTCATATTATTGTCACGTGGCTGTGGAAGGCAAATAAAAACCCTGGAAATTAATTATCGATTTATTAATATTTACTGGATTTAAATAAATTCGAAATGTCGAATTATTTTATGCATTTTGTTTTAATCAAATTATTTTGCAATTAATCACTTCGCCCGACTGTATTGCTTCGATAAATCTACGCGTTAGGAACACTATGGTTGCCTCGGCATTATCACTGGTTAAGTCGCGTCGGTTAAACGTTAAAACAATCATCAACTCTCCGCGGCATTGGCTCCGACTTTTACACGAAACACTCTGGTTTTTTTAACCTTCGAGACTATTCTATACATTTCCAGTATTTACGAGAATTATTCCAGTCGTCAATCGTGTTGTTGTTCTCGAGAGGATCTGACAATGCGCAATCATCTCGTTACTTTATTTAGGTTATAAACAAGATGTAAAGGTTCATGATTTGATTTTATTTTCAACTAGCTGTGCCCGTGCGGCTTCGCACGCGTAGATTTTTAGTACACTGTTTGGATCGTCATAGAACTTTCGCGAACCTTCTAGAACATTCTCCTTCCAGAACTTTCTTGAAATTTGTCGAATGTACAGGAATGTAGACACACCGACACATTCCGCCACTCAGTTTAGAAAAACCTTATAGAACTTTCGGGAACTTTTTAGAATCTTCTCTTTCCAGAAATTTCTAGAGCAGGTTTTTCCGGAACCTTCTAGACTCACCGACACAGTCGGCGCGCCTATTTTAAAACAATCTGAAGCATTTGTGGCCTTTCCATAACAAAACAATGTCCTAGAAAGCACATTTTCGTCACCCACTCCCACCCACGCACACCCACCCCCACCAAACTCGCATATTTTCAATGCGACACCAAGGGCTATCCGCCACCATAACCACCGGTGGGTGGTTGAGGCTGGTTGTGGAGAAAACTTGGCGGATAGGGAAACACGGGTTTCTTTATATAAATGCTTCTTTATATTTATTTTTATATTAATTATGATATATTATTATCAACAATAGAGATGATGATGTACGTCTCCCAACAGCATGGAAAAACATTTTATTCAACAGTAGATTTCATAGTAAAAATAATATATTAGCGCGCAAAATTAAATTAAATATAACCACCGACACAATAGAAGCAACATCGAGTACAAAGCGCATCACAAGGAGCCAAACAAACGCCATTAAGGCCAGCAACGGCCGGGAACACCCAATATTTAATACGAAATTCCCAAAAATCATTAAGGCCAATAATGACCACAGTACCCAAATTTAGATTTTGACTTACCAGACCTCACTTGGTAATAAGTTTCCGATATGAACGGACGTGCTCGCACTGCCCCTCGTGACGGAAATTTATTAAAAAGACACCCTGAAGATGCCTGTTGTCGCGAAGTCGCGAGTCAGGCGAAACGTCGGTTGACGAATGGTCCTTCTGAGGACCAGATTTTGACGTTTTGTTTTGTTTCACAGTGCAGCGCTCGTACAGCTCGGCGACCATGAACGGGGCGACCATGCTGCACCAGGAGCCCGGCAGCGGCGCCAGCAACTCCGTGTCGGCGCTGGCCCCGGCCACCCCGCTCCGCCAGCACCGGCTGTCGCCGTCACGAGTGACGGGCACCAACAGCTACCAGAACAGGACCAAGCAGGAAGAGAAGGGAAAGAAGTCTGTCAAGGTCTGGCTCCTGAGGGGAATGATGCAGGTCAGTATTTTAAATTACTTATGGTATCCAATTTAATATTGCGATGGGCTCAGTGAAATCATGTAACCTTAACCTGTGTGATCTTAACCTTTATGTACCAGTGCGGGATGATCTAAAACCCCAGACGTGCATAGTTAAATGCTATGTTGTTTATTCGATAAATTCGTAACCAAAATTTCAATTTAATTCAACATTTTCACTATTAGAATTTTACTCGTAATCCTCAAACACAAGTAGAATACGATATTTTTATAATTTAATGTGTTCTAAGAACATTTTTGAACAGATTTTGTCCATAAATTATATATACTTATGCTGGCTGTAACCCATCAAAAATGACGGAACATTGGTTCGCATCTTCGCTAAGCCCTAGTATACATAAAGCATCTTTTTATTGGTCTACGAACAGCTCACACTGCAGTCAGCTGAATCGGAGGCACTGTGCAGGCTGGTAGTACCGAGGAGACCTGGAGCCACCAAGTTTGCGGAACGTGCTTTCATCTTTGCGGGCCCAGCTATGTGGAATCAGCTGCCTCCAGTGCTGCAATCTATGGAGAATCAGGAACACTTCAAGAAGAGCCTAAAAACTCATTTTTCGGGATGTCGCACCTGTAAAGCGCCCTTGAAGCGTCTCTTACGCAAAAATGACGCTATATAAATTAACATAAACATAAACGTAAACGAAAAGGCGACCATAGCAACATCGGCTGGTTCAGGTTTGGTGGCCCGTTATTCGAATGAAATTACGGAAGGATAGTGAAATTATTTGTTTGATGCGTTAAAAATCTTTGTAGATGTGTGATTGTTCTTGGATGGAATCGGAGAATATTGCATTGCATTGTGTAAAGTGATCACTTAGGCTAGACAAGATAGATTGCTATCCCCGTGAACGCCCAATAAAGATGTTCATACATGTTTTCATATATAAAATAGCTTCGTCCCTGTAAGTCATTTATAAACTATCTTAATTAACAAGTAGAATTTTTTAAATAAACAAATTATTCTCATTCGATGTTTTTTTCACAAAGCCAAATTTTCAAGTTTTGAATGAACAGAATTAAATCCTACGCGGCCAATTCCAGAGAAAACGATATTAAAAAATCAATCAATGAAGCCCTGATTCGTGCAATTTTTCCATTGCGATGGTTAATTTGTGGGACGGCGCGTAGCCTTTGTGAAAGAGCAAATTTTTGTGCGCCATGGCATTGGATGGCTATGTTTTCGACAGTAAATAATCTGCGATTATAATAGAAAAAATAATTTTCTTTATTGATATTTGATTCGCAGTCAATTTTTTATTAATTTTAAATACTTCATTCTATTCATATCAAAATTTTCTTATGTTCTATAAGGACTGTTCTTAAGTTTTTTTAATTACTAATAGTCCGCGGACATCACGTTTCCTTTCATTTTGTAATTAATGATAATATGTATTCAAATAATATTGTTACTGTATCTTCCTTCTGGCGCATTATTAATTTATTTTAATTATTTAGATTAATAAAAAAAATAGCAAAATAGAAAATAGAAAATGATACTTACCAAATAAAAAAGAAGCTTGAAATTTTTATTAAGCATGAAATTAAACCAAAAAATTAATTAAAGTGGCCAAACCATTGTTCCAGATTCTACAGCTGGAAGGTTATTTTTTCTCTACGGCCCTGATTTTAAGCATTCTCTCCCTGCATTAAGAGATACATATTACATTCCACGTCCGATTTATTTATTGCATTTTCATTCATAATAATCTGTACAGCTTATTTTGAACATTATTTTGTCAGTCACACTTATTTCTTTGGTGTCGCCAGGCCAGCATAAATAATATTACAGTAGACCATTTATTAATAAACAGGCACCCTCATGAGGAAGATGTCTGCGAATACTTTTAATCTGTCTCAGTTGATAAAAGAATTCTCTGGCAATGATGTTGATTTATGTATTCGTAAAAAGTTCGGCCAATAGCTAAGTTCAGATTTATATTCATAGACATAGATTAATAAGTATAGCCTTCTTAGCATCGCTGTCCATATTACCTCTGTTTTGAAACGTTGAAGTTTATTTATGCTTAGTGTCACCCATTTTCGTGATGCATTTCCCATTTTTATATTCTTACTTTTTCCATAGCCATATATATTCGATATTCGGCTTATAGACTATTTAAAACATCTAAGTTAAATTGTTAAATACTTTCAGTTAGTAGAACTAAAAGTATTTAATACTTTCTACTTTTTCTTAAAGTTTTGAGATCATTCTCCATAAAAAGTCTCAAGCAGAATCAATTGATCACATAACTTACGTATATGTGTACCCGTGATGGTAAAGTTACTTTTTTATTGAAGTGGGTGTCAGTCAACTAGGAACCACCCCTAAAAATACGTGTTTAGGACCAATAAAGGCGAATTACCCCAATGTATGGTGCCTGCCTACATTAGCATATTCCCATAAAGATGTTTAAAGAATTTGTTACTTGCGGGAGTTTTACGTACACGTAAAACCTACCAAAAATACTAGGCAATTTAAGAGGAGCGAGAAATGTAGAGATACAATTGTCGGAAATACAAATTATAAACATGTAATTAACAATATGTTATTCAACATTATTTCTGTATTAATGGAATTTTGAGTGTAGTAATTTTAAAGTAATTGTTAATTTATCGATTACACAGTAATTCAATTATATCTATAAATGTAGGTAAATGTGTCCTGTGTTCCATTTATTTACAATAAAATAGGCGGCCTTTGTAGTCCAGTGAGCGTGACATTTCACTCTGGATTCCAGGTTCGATTTCCGGTAAGGTAATTTCGTGATATGTTTGGCTTCAGCATATTGGCCTTGTGTTGTTACAGCACAATACATTCATTTTAATTAATTATATTAATATTTATAATGTCACTACAAAATTATTTTGCTCTTTTTGAAGAAGTGAAAAAATTTAATTAGAAATATATAAAACAAATTACATGAAACACTCGAAAACACAACCAAAAAAGGAGTATAATAAATCTAAATAGATGTCGCAAAGAAGGAAAACATCGCAGATGTGATGTTAGCTATCTTTTATACCATATGTATATGTAATAGACAGAATACCTTCTGTGTTAGTTTATTTTTTATAAGATATATATAAATCGTAAGGGACATTTATAAAAAAATATATTAAACGTAATTCCACGATTTTAACAGTAATTGTACCGAACTTCAAATAATGGTGTTAAAAGAAAAATAAAGAAATTTCTTTATTTTACTAATGAAAGTACATTATTTCAGTTACAATTTTGTGTACTTGTTTAGTTTTAATTAGGTACATATCTTTGCTTACAAAATCCAAACACTCACTTCATAATTATCGTAGTCAGGTATGAAGAGGTGCTACGTAATCTTATTCACATACAGGCTTTCAAACAGTGAATTAAATAAATTACTTCTATGTGAATAAGCTTTTCCAGATGCAAATAGCTTTAATGTGACCGAGAAAATAGAGCCTACGACGACCTTTAGCCTTCTAATGGAGATTTGTGAGCTTTTTGGTTTTGTAATTCCGTGCAATTTGTAACTCTATTGTCAACAAGTACCTACGCTGGTGGTAAAGGAATAAATTTATGGCCTTTCCTAATGACCTCCTTTTTATGTAAAATACACAGATTGCCAAAAGATATTGACATGAACTGACGCTAATTTTTTCATGGACGAGTGGTACCGCAGCTGGTTCCACTATTACTTCGATGAATTAATACGTGAACTTTAAAACAAAAATTGTACTTGTAAATTTTGAAAAAAATTAAAAAAGATAGAACGATAATGAATACTCTAAAAAATATAATGTAATAGTAACTAACTCGCGTTGTATTACAAAATGAGGTTTTTACTTAATTTATAGGAAATTTTTAAAAATAAAAAAAACTACATAACTATATTGTATAAATGCGTTGTCTACAGGATTTAATTATGCAAGAATAAATACTATAACTTCATTATAAATGTGTATTAAATATATGCGAGGGAGGCATACTTCCACTATGTTCCAGTCTCTCGCATAAAAAAAATTACACTCTGTGGTTAAAAGATGAGGGAACCAACTGATTTAAATTAATTTTATAAATTCAAAAGTGCTAGTTATGAATCAAAATGTAGAATTAGAACCTGGATTCGAACCACGGACCTCTGTCTTACGCGGACAGCGTCTTACCAATTTCACTATCCCAGCTACTTAATAAGTCGTCAATATTTGATAGTTATATGATTCTCTTTCAATTATTAATTCACTTATTTTTATTATTCCAAGTGAGATCTGGTAAGTCAATATCTAAATTTAGGAGTTTCGGTCTTTATTAGCCTTAATGGATTTTAGGTATTTTGTATTGTGGTGGGTATTTAGTGTATTTAGTATTGTAGTGGGTATTAAGTATGAATGATTAAAATCTTTTATGCAAAGGATTTCAATCATTCATTGAAAGGATTCTATCATCTTCAATTACACTCCATAAGTAATAAAATATTAAACAGAATTTTAAATTTACTCTTGTATTATATTACACAAAATTTATAGCGACGAATATGATTAACTCACCAGTAGATATCTTGGCAAAAATACAAATTTTTAAATTAATGGGATACTCGGTAAACTACGAGTATTTGCACTACCAATATTTACGTATTTCTCTTATACTAAACTACTTAATTGAGTAGTGGTCTAATTGTTTCTAAAGATGTAAAAATGTGTACGTCACTTATTTTGTTTGGTTAGTATGTATTTATTTTATTCTCTAATAAAAATCCAGCGCACTTGTTTAACTTTATAAGCAAAATATAACAAGACTTGACGTGCCTATTGGAAAGATCCCCGCCTAATTATTCAACGGTCGGGAGGTGCGAATCTCAGTCCCGGAAACCAGCAAGTTAGTCCTATTTTCAGGAAATACTAAAAATATTATTTTCTGTACGTATTTTTTTTAATAAACAACAAAATATTTAAAAAATTAAAAAAAAAATTGAAAATAACGTAGCTTTTCCTTAAAAAAGCCCAGTTGGATGTCAATAGAAATTAAAAAGAAAAGAAAATCAAGATTTATAAAATCATTTTTGAAAATACGGTATGTTCTCTTATAGGTACATTAATTACAGGTACATTAAATATCCTATATTAGGTATATATGTACGTATGTATTCAAATAAGTCGTGACTTCGGGAGACAATTGAAAAAACTGGAAATTATTAAGCGATTTATTTATTATTAATTAATTAATAATTAAATAGACAAAGTCACTTAGCTGAAATTAAACATAACGCTATTCTTTTAATTAAGCTATTTTGCAATATATCACTCGTATATGAACGCTTTACATATTTATCGCCCATAGTATTATTAAAGTTTATTTATTTTTTCCCTTAGGTAAGAACTCACTTGATTATTTCGCTGATATCTATCGCTCCGAAATTCACGATTGGGCACACCTGGCCGTTGCCTCGCGACTCACTTCAGCCCAAACAATCTTGTAAACAGGAAGCATTGAAAGAATAAATATACAAGTACTTACAGTTTTCCGAAATTGTAAACAGGAAGCATTGAAATAATAAATATTCAAGTACTTACAGTTTTCCGCAATATGATCGCCACTGGACTACGAGTGTTGCATGATTGTATGTTGGTATCATGTATTTTTTGCTAATCTTACAAAGATAAAAACTGCCCGCATAGACAGTTCTGGTCTAATTATACGGACAGGGAAAAAATTAAACCAAATTATGTATAAGAAATTTATTAATGTGATATTTTTAATATAGTTCATCTCTCATGTAAAACAATAAAATTTTATCATACCCTGTCTCGTCCAAATTTTAAGTGGCGGCAATGATGTATTTATAGTTAGTCTCAGTCTTGTCTCATTGTCAATGTCTCAGTCTTTCAAGAATTATTGATTCCCAGGAACCTTTGAACATGGGGGAGAAGAATTCTCGCAATTACTTTGAGCATACTGCCAGAAAGAACGGCGGAAGTCTCTGCTGATAGTGAAGGTGTACACGGGAAGGTCTCCTACAAGGCGGATGTACCAAGTTACCAAGTACCAAGTACCAAGCAAGTACAGGAGTTAACAGGATCCTCTTCAAACGCTTCAATCGACATGGTTCACGACAGGGAAGGATGATGAAGTATTTATAATTTATGGTCTTCCGGAAAGACGTCTAGCAGACAGATCAGGGTGCCATTGAACGATAAAGAAAAAGAAAGTCTTCTTTACAAAAATGTATCTTCATAACGTAAAACACAAGCATTACCTGTGCGAGTATTTACAAAGCGATTTAACCGCTGAATTGAAAAGTTTTATTTTTACCTTTGATATTTACTTTTCCCTTTAGATATTATTTTCCGCAAAAGTTTTTATATTTATTTATTAAAACTGTTTTCATAAAGGTTTAGCCAATACAGGTAAGATATAACACGTAGTTTGTTTTGTGATTTAATATATCTTTCATGTTTCGCCTTTTTATTTTAAAATATACCTGCTTAAATTTAAAAATGATCTTAGGTTTTCACGACCGTTCAGAAACTTTCGCTTTGAGTTTTCTGAACTCAAACCAGAATATAATGAGAACATAAAGCATGTTTTTTTCCTAAGTATATTTTAATTAAATAATATATTATTCAGATTTTAATGTTTCATAATATACTGCCAGGTAAATATTTAATTTCGATTTTTCTAAATAATATATTTTAATAAAAGTTATGTATCTTGGTCACACTGCACACTTCTGATTTTTATGTAGTTTTTTATTTGTTCTTCTTTTTATTAAAACTGAAGTATTATAACTCTGCAATTTAACGTCTATTTGATTAATTTCTAACTGCTGTACATAGACTACAAATATTACAGAAAACGCTTAATATATTCATGGTTCTCGGTCTTCAGTCTTGCTAAGTTAAGTTTTGATTTTGTGAATGTTTAAGATGTACGTATATTGATGTAATTAGTTTTGACCTATTCTCTAAGTGATGATTAGAAAAACTACGTTTTCTTGAACCAAGTATTTACATTATTTAGATATTTATTAAATTGCGAAGGCTAACATCGATCTTTGATAATGTTTGATTGGGGAAACCAGAGAGTTATTTACACCGACAGTTATTGGACAAGATGGTAGTGATGTGGCAAAAATAAGCATATCCTTTGGTAAAAAGTTATAAATATTTTAAATAGAAGTCACCTTACAATTTACTAACCATTGTTAATATCATCTTTACAGACCACATAACGACAGTGTTTAAAATAAAATATTTCCGACATTTGAAGACAAGTTTCTTGGTGGACACGGAATTTGTTAAGGAAATCACAAGAGATAATACATTTATTAGAGGTTATTATGAAATAGTTTTTTATTATTTATTTGTAAGTATTAATTGGTATATCAGTATATGAATTCCATGACATTATTTTGTTGATTTTAAAACAATAAATGTAATGTAAGTATTTTTTTAGAAGGTGTCTAATAAATGTACCCGCCAAAGACATTTTTTAAACTATTGGACGGCAGTCCAATAACTGTTTAAAAAAAATATAGTTAATTTTTGTACTTATTATATCCTAAATGTAATTATATATGACACAATTTTTTTAATATTGGCTTTCTAGACTGTTGCTGGCATAGCGTCTAATAACTGTCTGGCGGGTGTCCAATAACTGTCGTATTTTTTTTCCATCTTCATTAATTAAAAATGTTGAAAAGATGACGGTAGATGATAAAAAAAGATGCATTGAAATGCTTTAAGGAAGGGGGGAGTGCGTGAATTTGCTTCGAAGTGGGCTATTAAAAAAAATTATTTTCACTTTAAGGCTAAAAATCCTGAAGTGAAGAACAAAAGTGGTCCAATCGAAGAGAAATGGTAATAAATTGGGTAACATATTTAGCTAAAAGAGGATTTCCACGTAAAAAAGAAGATGTTCTTAGCAGCGTTCGAAATTTTCTGCAAAAAACTCACCAAAGAATCCCTTCAAAAATAATTTACAATTTTTTTGTGAAAAGAAATGTTAAATTAGTAGAATAATTAGTAAATAAGCAAAGTTATGACTAATGCCGGCTCATGTATCAGTATAAAAGATTTAATTAGGCAGGTTCAAGGAGATTAAGGCCAGTATTAAAGAAGATAATTAAGAAGATGTTATTGAGGATACCTCTAGAATTTTCAATGGAGATGAGGCCAATTTTCAAATATGTTCATCATTGGTAAAGTTTTAGTGGAAAAGGGATCAGGAAATCTATATGACATAGAAAGTGTTCTTCAAAAGATAATTTAACAATTATGGTGATCATAAAACCCACTAAACATACCAGCTAAGTCAATTTGGCTCTGAGCTTAAAATACATTTGATTGCCTTTTATCCAAATTTAACAAAAATCTTGCAACCAGCCGATGTTATAGTTTTTAGGCCTTAAAATTGATTATCGAAAATCGGTAAGGGTATGGTACATCAATTATCAAGGACAAAACTAGACAAAACTTACCTTTGCTCATGTGCTAAAAGAAGTTATTTAGTAAAGCATTAAAGAAGATACTCTTATGAATAGCTTTTGAGTATGTGGATTGTTTCTATTTAACTCAAATAATTAACAAAATGTTTGCCAAAATATATCGAAAATTTTTACAAGAATTGATTAACTTTTCAAAAATATCGAAAGTTATATTAAATAGTGGTAGTGAAAAAGAAGAGGAATTTTTCGTTCTTTTACGAATATGTATTAACTTGTTGAAAATGATGATGCTATTGTTAATGGAATGTCAGACAGATTGCCACCAATTTTAAATATGTATAGTATCAAATCCATTAACATATATCTACATATGCAATATGAGAGACTATTCAACAATTAACATCATGAACAATATCGGAATAATTTCAGTTACCATCAATAAATGTGAATAATAATAAGTCAGTAATAATAAATTAACCACCAAACTACTCTGAATATTATTAAAGATGTGATCGGAAATTATTTGACGTGGCCTGGAACTCCAAAAAGAAAGGGCAAAAAACAGACGGAAGGATTCCTCTTTCCCATAACATCGGAAAAATACAAAACTATGCACAGAGAGAAAAATATAAAATAGAAAAAAATTATTACATGATAAAGAAACACAACTTGCGGTTAAATTCAAAATTATCTAATGCAACAGGAAAGAGTACTGTTACGATAAAATTCAAAAATGAAACGTGAAATGACAATCAAAATGAAGAATAAAGTTGAATATTCACAATGGAAATCATTATTCCATGCAAGATATATTCCAGAAAGCCATGCAATTCATATCCCTTATAAGTTACCTGTATGTCATATTTGTTACAATGTGGTAACTGGTGATAATGGAGAGCAAAGTGATTAATCAGTAGTTAAACTATACGATTTAATTTGGAAAACAATTGAAACATGCATTTCTCTTTCATTTTTGTTGCTTGTCCAATAACTGTAATTTCGGTGTCCAGTAATTGAAAAAATTCCCCAGTAACTGTGCTTTTTGCTATATAATAACAATTGATTTATTTCCGAATTACTTTAATTGATATCTATAAAAAAAAACTGTTTATTTAAAAACTTATAAAATTATTGAATAGATGGTATTTATTTCAAAGCGCGCAGTTTTATTACCTGGAATTTAGGTACTCAATCACAGAAAAAAAAATCTTAAGTGTCCCATAACTATACGGTCTCCCCTACTAGTTACCTCTCAAAAATGACGGTACTTTTAGATGCCGGTTCCTAAAGAATAAGTATTTACTTATTTAAAGCCGAGACTCATGAAATAGTAATAACGACTTTTATCAAAATATTTGAACATTTTTTAATATTACTCCTGCGGGCAGTTTTTCAATTTTTAGTACACAAACAATCCTGACAAAGAGAAAGTTCTTCTCGAAACATGTAGATTGTATAATCTAATAAAGTGGTGAAAACAAAGTGATTTGTGTTTTATTATAATAATAATTTCACCACAAAGTTCAAGCCTTCATTCAGAAGATAAAATATTCTTCGAACAGTTAATAGTGATAAACCCTGGCGATTTTGCATAAAACTAAACGCGATACTGTTCTTCGATGACAATTTTACTCTGGCATTATCAAATAATTTATATTATAAATAAAATAAACATGAAAATAAAATAATAAATAAAATGAGAAAAACAGGTATATTCCGGTACTGGGAACCGGTCGCGGACCTCCTGGCTGAGAGCCAGGTATCCTAGTCACTACACTGGTCTCGGAAAAAATGTTTATAAAAATGTTTATATAATGCTATAACCTTTTTTATAGGTACACTAGCTGTTCGTACCCGGCATTGCACGGGTTAAGGATTAAATTGAAAATAAATTTGTGGGGGAAACAAAGGTTTGATTCGAACGGTATAGATTTGCATCGAAAATATGTCAGGGGAGGAGAAGGGGTATGAGAATAGGGGGGAAATATCACCTATATTACTCGCTGAGTCCGAAAGAATAAGTTTCCAAATTTTGAGTCCGATCGGTCAAACGGTACAGATTTGCATCGATGTCAGGGGGAGGGGAAGGGGTATGAGAATAGGGGAGAAATATCGCCTATGTTATCCGCTGAGTCGTAAATAATAAGTTTCCAAATTTTGAGTCCGATCGGTCAAACGGTACAGATTTGCATCTAAAATATGTCAGGGGGAGGGGAAGGGGTATCAGAATAGGGGGGAAATATCGCCTATGTTACCCGCCGGGTCCCAAAGCATAAGTATGCAAAATTTGAATCGAATCGGACAAACGGTGTGGATTTGTGTAGAGAACAGACAGACAGACATTGAGTTTTATAGGTAAAGATAGAGGATTATAGGTATCGCGTTTTTGCTAGTCCTGTATGTAGGGTGACCGGGTTAATAGTGAACCACCCTGTGTTCTATATTACTCTGTGTCTGCATTAAGAAACGCAGAAATCTTCAGATTTTGTTAAGATGCGTAGTGTTTATCGAATTAGGAGATAACGTAATATTACAATCCTTCAATACTTTGAATGATTATAATGTTATGTGCTATTTTTTCAAAAAAAGTATTTTGGTTCACTGTGTACTGGAATCGTATAATACAGTGAACCATATCGGTCAATAACTTCACCATGGTATGAAATGCGCAAAAAATGATGGGCATTGAGGTTTTGAAATACCTAATACGAAACGTAAGAAAATAACAATTTATTTTATTCAATTTGTAAAATATAAATGCTTACAAAATATTAAAGAAATTGCATTGAAAAAATACTCTTATGTTCTCTTTAAAACCTTAAACATAAAACAAGAAATTTTTTATTTCATTTCAATAATACCTTTTTCGAAAATTTGTTTCAGGAATATAAATGTTTCAGGGTTGTCAGGACACAAATTAATGAATATTCAGTGTAAAGTTGACATCAAATTTATAATATGAAGTCTTTCTTCATTCGAGGCATTCTGTAAGAGGAAATTTAGCTGTAAATAGTCAACGCCATAAAAGACATGGTACACAGTGAACCGGTTCTCTGTGTGCCATTATGTTCCGGTTCACTACCATGTATCGGTACCATGGTGTCAATTTGTTTTCACATAGACACACAAAAATATCAAAGCTTTAATTAATATCACAATAGTCCTCATCGACAGCCAAATAGTGATATATAATAATAGGATTTAAATTAAAAATCTATAGCAATCTGGGAAAAATAATCTAAAGTAGTAGTTTACAATACAATGGCCAGTATTCTTTAATCTGATCAATTCAACAAGCTGGAGATTGTCACTACCATCTCCAGCTTACCATATTTTACGGGCGGCGTGTCTCAGATAGATCGAGAGACAATCTCGAGTACTACCACAGTGTACCCAGAACAGTAGTTTATCTCCGGCCCGTCGGCGAGTTATTAGCCTACTCTTGCATTGAAACTAGGGTTTTCACTTTATTTTTACTCAGTTTTTTTTAACTCGTCTGCGTAGCGTAGCGTCTGCTAACTCGTAGCGTCTGAGATTCCGAC
Source organism: Agrypnia vestita (assembly GCA_016648135.1). Lineage (NCBI taxonomy): Eukaryota > Metazoa > Arthropoda > Insecta > Trichoptera > Phryganeidae > Agrypnia > Agrypnia vestita. The sequence goes on from JADDOH010004387.1 coordinate 78,299, forward strand.
GCATAAGGTAGACACGAAACCCGAAAATTTCTGTAATTAGTATACCTAGTTTCAGCACTTAAATTGCAAGAACGCTGATTAACATCAACATAGACTTTTAAAAACTCACAGTCTTTGTGATAATCAACACACCTTTTTAGTAAAGTACCACAAACATAAAAAAGGCATTTTTTTCAAGAAGCGAATTTTTTTCTAAAGCGGCGGCTGCGAGCGCAAATGGCACCGAAGGCACGGCCCTTACTGCCGCCGCCTTGTGCCCCCATATTCTATGTCAATGTGTGCGTCACAGTGCGTGCATACATTATAATGGGTAGCGGCCAGTTTGTATGAAGACGTATTACTGTTCTTAGTATACTGTGCCTCAACGGAAGGTTCATTAAAATAAAATTTCTTAAAATTTTCTAATGGGTTTCAAATTTTGATAACGTGAACTAAAAATAAAAAAAACAATTAAGGATATTATTGCGATAGTGAAAATAATGTCAATGTGTGCGCCACAGTGCGTGCGTACACGGCGCCGAGCACGCACGCACACATTCTAATGGGTAGCGGCCAATTTGTATGAAGACGTATTACTGTTCTTAGTATACTGTGGTACTACTTTGTTGTTCCAAAATTGAGTTACTACTTACAAATCGCTGTCTATTATAAGCAATCGCATCCATCACATTACTTGCTGTCAATATCCATATTTTCAATTTATAAAGGCCGATGGAAAAAATAAGATCCTAATAAAATAAGTCAAAATAAGATAAGTAAACACATATTTGTGGTTATGGTTATGTATTTATTTTTTCAAATTAAAGCGGTTATGAATCCCGGGACATAAAATATGTTGGATTGCTGAAGCTATATAACTATTTTCACATTTCCCTAGTTTTAATGTCTTTTCGTTTTTTTCAGGTCAGCATTCCCAATTCCGACAAGGGCCATTCCACGTGCTTGACACCGGGGCCTGGGAGGCCCGCGCGGGACACCCTGGGAGTCCCCGTGGTCCTGGAAGCCCCAGTAGAAACTACGTATACTTTCACGAGACATGCCATCAGGTCCAACTACATGGACAAGAGCATTGAAGCTAAGAAAAATGTAAGTTTATTCAAAAATATTTTGTTAGCACATAATTAAAATGTACTACCACTACTGCCCATATTCTCACTAACGACCGACCACTCCTTCTTCCATGCCCTATCACTCTACCCAATTAAATCAACAACATACTATTTTAGATAGCTTACAGTTATAACCTCAGGATAAGAGGAGGTACGTCTCCCTAAAATATGGTAGTCACAAAATAACTCACGGTGCGTGTAATACAATGTTAATTTTAGAGTAAATTTATAAAAATCGAACAATATCATATTTTAATTGCGTTGATTGCCAAACAAAGGACACTATATTTAAAATATCGAATTAGTGAAACTAAAGTTCAAATCTACCAAAGTATTAACACCATTCAGTAGTAAACAAAAAACAAGCACCCAATTAATTTTGGTGTCCAGATTTAGTTATGCAATAAATGATTTCAGGGAACCTTTATTTTCAGGTAATACGAATGCTGTTTGTCATCATTGCCGAATTTTTCATATGCTGGGCTCCTTTACACGTCTTAAATACTGTAAGTATTTTGACATATAACAATTTCAAAAGATTTTATATTATCAAATTTTGTCATTACTAAAAATTTAAAAATGTAAAAAATTGTTAAATAGTAAATGTAAGGCGACAAATTATGCTCGCTTTTTCTTTAATACTTCGGGTTTATGTAAATATCGGGTAACGCAGTTGCGGGAAAGTCGACAGATAAATGCACTCCTCACACAATATTTCCTTGCTCCTCTTGGCCCGGTCCAAGGTTCGAGATCCAAGTCCGCTCGTCCGGTTTGGTACAATCCTCAGAGTCGCTATTGCTTGCTCGACGTAAATTGGCGTGCGGCGAATTTGGAACTAAAACCCGCCCCGCCCGCACCCGGCGGTAACCCCTCGCCCTGTCATTCAGTTCAATTTCGGGAGCTGTGACATCTTGATTACCAATATACACTGAATTATTATGTCCAAAACATCCAAAACAGTCCGGGATGGTGCAAAAACAATTGCCAATAAAGTTTTTCGAAGCTGAAAAAGCAAATAATGGACCGATATTACCGTCTGACAGTGTGACAGATAGAACGGCCACCATTACTGCTTAGTTTCTTTAGTGCTGCCCGACCAAATTTTTATTAAAGGCTACGACACCGGTCCCCGGACATTCTGTACATTATGTATTGTGTAATAAATTTACACCCTGGCAACTTCTGTTACGCGACAGGGACGCCCTCCCTCGCACGCCAAGTTATAATGGTCGCATTCTACTTGTTCCCCGTGCTCACAAGGAGGCTGGTCATGGCACAAGGCTGACTGTTTACCAGTGCAAACCTTAGTTTCTCTCGTCGCCACTGGTGTAGGTACATAACTGCAGGCTACTCTGTGAGTTTCCTTCTAAAGGCAGAACTTTGCTATTTTATGAATTACGAGTTAACTAAAGTCCAAAGCTTGGATTTCTAAGGATCTCAGAAATTACGGCTCTCTGACACAATTAGTGGAACACAATTAGACGTGGTTTGACCAATGTACTTATTGACGTTCCATTAATGGAATACGAACATTCCAGGTATGGAATATGGAATGGTTTAATAAATGTAAATGTTCTTGGTAACACTTCGGTAATGGGTATGAACGAAAATGATGCCACGAATTTACAACGTCATTTTGTCTTAATAATGCAAAATAATTAACATAATGAACGTATAATTAATATAATATAATATAATAAAGAAATGAAAGATTTGAAAAAAAAAGTACAAAACTTCTCGAGTTAAGAAATTTGAAATGAAAAACGGATTTAAATGTACCAATATTATTTAATACTAGCTTAACCCGTTAAAATAAAATAATTTTACATGTCAGTTCCCTAAAAATAGATATTTATTTATTTATAAAAAAGAAAAAATGAGGGAAAAAAGTAAAAAAGAAGTTTTTATAAAATAAGTTACGGACAAACAGACAGAGGACGAAATTGGCTATTTATATTAGGATATATATATTTTTTTGTTATATTTCATTTTTCTATGCCAATTCATAGCATATTCAAAAAGGATATTAGAATTTTGATGAGGGATAAAAATTTGGAATGGGTAACTGTACCCACCAATATCCTGGGGTATCCAACAATTCAAAGAATTGTTACTGAAAATGGATTTTGTATTAAAGGATATTTTACAACAGCTACTATGCTGTTAGGGACAAATAAGACCTTGGTCCATTTGCATGAGCACCCATCAGAATGACATTTGCATTAGTGGCATTCTGGTGGAGGCTCGTTTACAAAAAATCGTAAAATTATTTTTTTGAGTAGATGCAATATAAACGCAATTAAATATAAAAAAAGTATTTTATTTTCTGAAATAAGCATACATGTATTAGAAAGATACTATATTTTATGTTTAAATCCTTAAATAACAATAATTTCGAATGTCTATCCCTAAGCGTAACTACAATCCAATAGCTTGTCTAATTCAGTTTTCAAAATTAGTTTAAAATTCATAAATGATTTCAAATTTGTTATTAAATAAAAAATATGTTTTGTAAATAAAATACTCTAAATTAAATTTTTATATTAAGATTTTTTGATATTCAGTTTAATGGTAATTAAAACTACTATATGCATTCATTATTGTGTTGCATATGATGTCATTGGTATTAATTATTAATCAAAATATATAATTCTCTATGCAACAAATCCATTACTACCGCTATCAGATGGCACGAATAATGATTAGGCGAATAAGATGAGGTATAAAAAAGGTATGATTTTCTACGTCATAATGTCCTTCACTAACGCTCAGATGGCTCAAATAATAATGAGGTATAAGAAGCAAAACAATAAAATTCGCTATTACATAATGTCTAACACTAACGTAATCAAGGCGCTTTGCTACTCTGTATAGCGTTCGCAGTGCACTATCTAATAACTGCATTAATGAAATCATCACCTGTATCTTACTTTCTCAAAGAACTTGGGAGAAGTTAATGGCATCCTTTATTTTTAAACTTCCACGTAATTGATTGCTTTCTGCTAGGCCCTGCGGGCGGCTATTATGGCCGCTGCGCGGCTGTTTACCTCTTTGCAGCCAATTGTAGCCAATTGAAATAAGCAATATTTCTTTTTTTGTATCTTGACAGTTATTGTATAACAAGTGGCATTCGTAAAGCGAACGGACCCTACCCACTTTTTATTCTAATGTGAACATCAATTAATTTTTCTATTTTAGATATTCGGGGAATAAAGTAATTTTTTTTGTTATGATGCATTTATACGACTGATGTTTTGGCTATAGTTAAATATATCTAGGCTGTTTTCAAACAAATTGCGTTTTAATATTAGATAGTAGTCAAGCCAAAACCTCTCTCTGACCGACCACGAAACGAAAACTTAGTCTCTCATAACTATATTGTCAAGTAGTAACGAAGCAAAACGCGGAAAGGAACTTCTAACAAGATGTATACAACTATAATACTGTTACTACTATATTATACTGACGTCAATTAAAAGTTCTTCGAGATAAACAATCAATAAAATTATCTCAAATATTATATTTTTCTTCGCTTTTCACTGACGTTACTTCATTCATATAAATACTATTATCGTAATAAATTGTTATAACAATTGCCTCCTGATCTTCCCGGCTTTCCCTTAACAGGAAATTTACAGCCTCGCTTCATCCTTTCGAATAATTTTTATTTTTTATTTTTTATTATTATTTTTTTTTTTTTAGTGAAATTTAAAATAAATTAAATTTTAATAAATATTATTATTAAGTTCTACGGGTTAAGTATTTATATGTACATATAAATACTTAACCCGTAGAACTTAATAATAATATTTATTAAAATTTAATTTATTTTAAATTTCACTAAAAATAAATATGGAGTTCTACAAATTAAACACAAAAACCATAAATAAAAAAAATAAAAATAAAAACTTTCGAATAACGTCCTACCTTCAATCTCATTCTTGGACATCCCAGAGGACATCGAGGTTCCGTTAGCGTTTCCTCGCAGATCTTACAGAGTGCCCTGAATCTTCACATGTAACAAAATGTCCTGTAAATCTTAGCCTTTTTGTTTTCAATTTTATTAAGATTTTTGGTTGTTTGAAAGCCTCAACAAGCATTGTTATTTATTTGAATATGCCATAGATAGCTATCTTAACATTTGGATAGCTTTTTATTGGTTCTCCATGAGAATCCAGGTTTCACGTCCTTATTGCCTTAACGGATAAATTTTAAGAGTAGAATTTATTATACAGGATTTTTAAATCTAATCAGACTCTACTAACGTGTTTTAATATGTTAATCATACTCACTTCTAAATAAAAATTATAAATTTTATTGTATGTTTTTTCTTCATGTGATTTTTTATATATATTATAAATACTATATAAACTCATGGAAATACTATAAACCTTAGTAATTAAATTCTTTCATCTTTCTATTTTTCATCGCAAAAATTGATATTAACTTTTTTTATTCCATACAAAACCGTATTAATCGATAAGAAAACTATTTTCTAATCATTCCATTAACAATACTGGCAGAAAGCCATTTTCATTTTTCTAATAATAAATGAACAGGCATTCAGAATAAGGAATCTATATTGACACAAATAAAATACGCTTCATTGTTTTCGATGCGTCACGTGTTTAATATCTGTGACGAATATAATATATTTTTACTTTATTAATAATCAACAATGTGTCGATTTCCGGAAATCTGTTATTGTTAATTCGAAATATGTCATTTTTCAACGTATATAAATTTTAATTATAATTAAGAAAATAAAAAACTAAGGAAACGTTATCAGGTTTTCACGGCCGTTCAGAATCTTCTGTGTATAGTTCTGGGATATTCTGCCGTGTATATGTGACCTCTCTGGCCGACGTTAACGAAAACTAAGAAAATATTAAATTTTTCACTTAGCAGTACGTATTATTTAGAACGTGATAGTGTACGTGATATACTTCTTCATTTTGATTATGGCAAAGCAATCCTAATGGCTATGAAAATGACGATACCATCGCCAAAACTATCCTACGCTATCTTCAGTATTTCTCAGTTTCCTGAAGAGATCTAATGTTTGTGGAGCTTACTAGATCCATCGTCGCCGAATTTCTGCGTGAGCGGAGTGGTTCTTTGTTTTCTGTCTTGTATCTTAACGGTCTTTTTGTACGCTTTTTTGTCCCAGTTTCCATACATGTCTCAGACCCATACAGTAAAAACTTGACAAAATTCTGATAATGTTCACGTTAATGGACATGATAATGTGTCTACCTTGAAAACTTTTGTTCTCCCTGTCCATCGATGATCGGGTCTTGGTGTTCAATATTATTATTTTATTTTCAATTTGGATCCATATTGTATGAAATTAAATAACTAGGGAACCCTGTTAGGTGCTGTGTGTTCTTGTGTTGCCGGACAACAATGATCATTTAAGTTTTTTCCCTGTAAATGGCGATACCATTCGGGAAAGTATTTGGTATGACTGAAATCTGATTAAGGCGTAAAATTACACTTTGACTGAAAAGTCTAATGGACAACGTACTGGTTTCTTCATTTATACTAGACTTTTCAAAAAAAAAAAATCTATGTCTGTGTCCTTTCCCTGTTCGATATTTTTTCATGTAATTCCCAAACAGCGTTAGGTGCATTTTAAAAAGTAAGTTATTTTAAACATCAATAATAATCTTTTCACTTAGTGAAGTAACACCATTTATATAAAATTAATTACTGGAATGATAAAAAATAAATAATCATTTCAGAATTGCTATATTATATATGTGAACGCTATATTATATGCGTGTATTATTTATTTTATTTTTCAACAAACAATTTCAGGTCGAAAAAAACAACTGTATATTATGTTTAACTTACACAATTTGTTTCCAGTATGATGTTCTTGAAAAATTTGGACATACTCAAAATATTCTGAACTGTGAAATTGTTATGGCTGTGTTAATAAAAACAGTCATAATGTAATATATCACTTATGGATCATTAAAATATTCAATTTATTGTATATTACAAATTATTTTTACGTAGAATCGTCTCGTGAACTCGGAATAATTTCTAGTGTAAAGGTTACAAGAAAAGAAAGTCTTGTTTTAGCAGTAGACACTAGTAAAATATTACAACAACAACTATTAATTTGAGTGCATATGACTTGTATCAGTTTGTTTCATTATATCAAAATACTAATTTTGTAAAAAAAAACGCCTCAGGGGCGATGCACAGATATCCCGAGAAAAAATCGAAAAATTCTTATAAAAAACTTTCAATCTCATTTCTTATATCGGTTTGAAGTAAGTTTCTGAAAATACCATATTGTTCCAAGGGTACGATATCATAACGATCTCCAAAAATACCCACTCTTGTAAACAGGATTAAAAAAAGTTTTCTTCTCTATTGACCTAAATCATATTTCAATTTTTCTACGATTTCTACTATTCAATAAAGGATGTTATCCAAATGCTTGCAAGAATGATATTTTTTAATAATAAACATATTGAGAATCTCTATTTGCAGTTTGTAAAATAACAAAATTTTATGCCATCGGGTTTAATTATTTTATGAAAAAATTGGCATCTTTATTGTTAAAAATGTTCTAAGGTTTTCACGCCCGTGCAGAATCATCTGAGAAGGGTTTCTGGGATATTCTGCGGTACGGATATTCGAATCATTAAGGCTTATTTGTTGTTACAACATCCTGTGATAGGATCCGAAACATTGTTTATATACATCAGGATACATCCGTCGTATATATACAGCAAGATATTTTAGAAATTTCTGAAGAAGTATGTAAGATGTTGTTATTGAAGAAATCATAAAGAATATTGAAAAAAGGTATATAAAGTCAAGACCGTTCGCTTCCCATTGAAAGGCGATCATAGCTGAACGCATAATAGGATCTTTCAAATAGGTATGTATTCAGGCTTGAATTTGGCAATGTCACGTTAGGGATAGTAATAGCATAACAATAGATTATATTACTCTATAGAACCAGCCACAATGGCTCTGTCATATCGACAGTGGAAAGGAAAAAATGACCAAGCGACAATTTGGCCAATTTTGAGTTATATGTATATATCACTGAAATCGAAAAAATTTTCTGCATCGACTGGTCCCACTTACAGGCTTCTGTGATGATTTTTGATGTCGCGTAGATATTTTGTATTTTGTTGATTATTTACAGTTTTCGGCGAGCAAGCGACAAAATTTTTAATGATTTTTAAAAATATTTTATTTGAGAATTTTTTCGAAACTTTTTTTATACTTGGTAAATAATTTGCGTTTTTTATTTCAATATTTTGGTTTCTAGTCTCTTTTTCCTGATCTTACAAAAAAATAATAATTTAGTTAGATAAATTTACCCTCTCGAAGATAGGTTTCTTTTATGACTTCAGCCTATTTACCTCACCTTAATTATTTGCCATTAGGCACTAAGATATTTTTTATGAGTTCTCATTTACGACAAAATATTGTTTAGTAATTTTTATCCTCAATTTAAATGAAATTACATTTGTCGCTTAGGAAAATATATTTTTATAAATATTTTTAGCCCTTAGATATTTTGTGCGGTAAGATATTTTAAATGAAATGGAATTTGACCCTTCAGCGCATACCTTGCATTATCGCTTAGTTAACGCGTATGTTTCGCTGTCTGCCGCTTGGACACGATATCTGGTACATATTTTCTTTTAAAGTTTTATTTAATTTTAGCTGTGTTTTAGTTTTTAAATGAATAAGAATTATTGTCCGTTTGTCAGCAGCTTCAAATTATTAAACAAATTATGATAGTAAATTGGAATTCAATTTGGTACCTACGTAAATCCTTGACTTTAAGATATAAGCAGCCAAAGCTCGTCGGACTCATACATTGAAGGTTCAGTGGTATTTTTTTACTATGAAAAGTACTTGAGTAATACAAGGCGCAACCCTCAGTGCGTACTTTTACTCCCTTTCTTTTAACTGGTAGCGTCTGCTTGTCTACCGAAAAAACTTTGGATCGATTTTTAACCCTTTTTCCGTGATCTATTCGAACTGAAACTTCGCAGGCAGACTCGTGGCGACGATTAAAATGATCTAACGAATTTTCGTTTAAATTTTTTAATTGTTATAGTATAATATTGGATTTTTAGAAATTTTAAATGTTTTTTTCAAATTGGAAACCATACAAATAAAAAAGGAGCCCGTCGCGTGGAGAAGGCGCGATACCCGTTTCAACAATAAATGAGAAAGGGAGTATAATAAAAACTTAGTTTTTATGGGTAAGTTTTTAATATCAGTCGAGAAATCGCACATTAATGTCTATACGCAACTAACGGATGGCCCTTGCTAACTATTTGACACTATGATTTCTTTATCTTAAAAGTGTTGTAATGAGCTGAGGTCATTATCATTTATATTACTTTTTTTAGGATGAATAGAATAAATAAATATACATCAACTATTCCAGTCGCAAGTGGGTACTTCTAATTACTTTAAATCTGCTAAGTCGAGTGTAATCGAAATTCAGTCTAAAACTAACGTGCCATGCTGTCGATCACGTCTGCCAATTTCAAAGCAAAAATATGAGAATTTAGCTAATCTTTGTAATGAAAAAATTATACCCACTCATTTTTAACATGAGTATATCAACATTCCACGTTCATCAACTGAAAAAAACAGTTTGATTAATCGGATTAAATTATTATTTATATAGAGGAGTAAAGACTGTTTTTGCTAATAATTATAAAGTTCCCAAGTGTAAGTCTATTCCTAAAATTTAGCAAATATTACTGCAATAATTAGTTTAGGTAAGTGTTAAATTAGATAGGTAATAACAAATTTATTTAAGTTATAACTTAGTTACCTACCACGTCACTTAAAGAGATAAAGATTTCAAATGTGAACATTAGGATCTCAATCCAATACGAAAAATAAATAACTTTTCAGTAAGTGTTGATATTTAAAATATGTGGACTAACATACTGAGAATTTGTGTAAAATTAATTCAATATTTTTATAAAAAATTCTTATGAGACTCACATTGGTCAATGTTTATTTTCAATAAACAATTGGCTGATTAAAAAATGACGTTTTTTGAATGAAGTTCTTTTGATTTCTCTCTTTTTCAAATCAAGTTTTGGACCAATAATCTAGGTCTAGACTTAACTATAATTCAAACTCTGTTATAAAGTTCCAGATGGACACTATTTAATCATGAAGGGTTAAGCGTTAACCTTATCATAGAAACGTGTTTCTATTGTTTAGGGCTTTTTTTCACTGTCGAATTTCGTAAAAATATCTTATTCTGACAGTGACTCTTGCTTGGTGATTTTTTCCTGTTTGTAATTTTGATTCAAATATTACTAAGCGACATTAACTTCTTAAATAGCAAGCGAAACGAGAATCTATCCGTGGCAGTACATTAAGGATCTAAACACCTTTTAAATTAAATCAGAATTGTGCATATATAATAACAGGAGATTTTTTATGAATATAAAAAAAAACTATAAACGGCTCTCCTGTAAAGTTGGCTTCATGTCGCTTTGTAATTTTTTCCTTTCCACCATCGAATTATAATTTCCGTTATTGAAATAAATTAATTGAAATTCCGTTATGGTTAGTTATATTGATATGTTCATTTACTGCGTCTGTACTTGGAATCGGATTATCGGGGGCTGATTTTGAAAAGATTTTACAGTCGTTAAGAATGGATTTCCAAGTATAAGGAATTCGGATCGCGTCGTCGCGGCAATTCATGTTATTTTTGTTTTTATGTATTTCTATTGCTTCCACATGCAGAATATACAGGGACTTCAGTCACTTCATTAGTACTACAATTTCGTAGTACTACAATTACTTCACTTCGTGTAGTTTTTACTATAATTGAAGTGTACATTTTGTAGTCTTCAAACTGGTAAACGTGTGTGTGTTGTAGTCTTCATTTTGAAATGTAGTAGGCGTTGAATGGACGGACTAGTTGAAATCAACCGTTGACATTTTATCGACGTGTCGACGGTTTATGTTTATCGTATGGACTAGTTGAATTCGTAGACGTAGACGACTGTAGACGACTAAACGAAGAATCCTCCGTTCGTAATTCAACGTAGTCCAAAGCAACGGGCGAGAGCAAGACAAAACGTCTCCGTTTATTTCTCTCTCTCATCTCTCGCTGTCGACTTGTAAACGGCTCGACGGGTAACTCCATTTCAACTCTAAAGTACACCACCATAGAGTGCAGATCTGTGTACACGATACTATGACAGAGACTTGAAATTTGAATGCGCGCGTAGGGTGAGATAGGCTTTTAATAAGCTATTATTTTTTTACTTGCATTGTGTGACGTTTCGATGAATTCCCAATTTTACGCAGTATAAAATAAAACAATGCTGTTTAATTATTTTACACTTTATTTTCTTTTTATATATCATCGGAAAAAGTACGCCTTCGGATAATTTAAATTTATCTCATAGATTAGGAATTTACTTGAAACAACTACCACAGAACAGGTTTTACCTAGCGTGGCAGTTATTGGTAACTTATATTAAAACAAATGTAAAATAAACAATAAAGAATATATCTCTAGATAACAGTGTACAATAAATATGTCAATATAAACATATGTAAATATATACATATACATATATACACAAATATTTCATTTTAAAAACAATATATTTGTAATAATTGTTGTATTGTTATATTGTTTACTATAGGATTTGATTATGCAAGAATAGCTAACTTTGCACTGTTTTTGCCTGTCAAACGTGACTACTGCAACAACCACCACGGCGTATCCGTATTTATATCCTAAAGCTGATACTTTCGTGCTGTATTGATTATTCTAGTACGAAGGAGAAGATTCTCATAGTTTCTAGGTATTTCTCGAAAATTTTAGAGGTTTCCTGAAGGTTGTAAATCACCCGAGGCCGTTCACGAGTTTTCGATAGTATTATGATAAGTGACATAGGAGTGCGTAATTCTTTTTAGCATCTCGTTACAAAATATTCAAATAACATTGATAGAGTCTGTCAAAAATGTCTGGTATGATTTATACTAGTTAAAACATTTATCCATATTGTGTAGCTCCGTTAAATAATATTTTAATATTGTGAAAATAAAAAGTTATGATTAATTTTTTAAAAAATGTAACAGATAAAGATACAAATACAATTAAAATAAGAAAAGCATACTGTTTTGATAATACATACAATACAAATAATAAAATAGTAAAAAAAACAATTAAGCAATTAAACATTATTCTGAATAATATACCTATCCTAAGTAATATCAGAGCATCAAATGTTTCATCATTAATTTAATCGGGCTCTAATTTTGGTACCCAGATAGCCAGTTGTTGAAAAAAATAGTTCAGCTTCTACACTTGTTGGAGGTATTGTTTTAAGATATTTATTTGCCAATTTGAGATGATGGTTACGGGAACCACATTATTTAACACCTTAATTTTTCTAATTAATATTTTTCGACCAGGATCTAATAAGGAATCCGATTTCGGAATTGGATTCCCTACTCACAACGTACCAGGGGTTCAGCATCCCTTTCTAAAGTATATCGACAACACCAAAAACTTAATAACAATCTAAATATATAATGTTCAAGTACCCCTGGTGTAGCGGTTTGTAATAAATAAATAAATGCGATTATTATTATTATAATAGTTCATTGAGATTTGTTCAAGTAGAGATAATCGTTCATTCGCGGGTATTATAATATTGACGAGATGTCTTAGTTGGTTGGCAAATGGAGGAAAACAGAAACAACGATAGTAGCATGAATGTAGACAAAACAAGATGAGATCCTACCTTGGAAAGACTGGATGCTGGTGTAGGATGCAGGGATGCCTTTTTCTTCAATGTTCTGCTGCAGACGCACTCCACTCGCGTCGCTGAATAAGTTAAGATACCGAGATGACACAATCCACTGTTTAACACAGAAGCGGTAGTTATAATAATATACAGTTTTTTCACGCGTAGATATTAGTTGCGGCATTACAATATGATACTTCTAGTAGATGCGGTATAAATGCGGATTCTTCATAAGCGAAATTACAAAAAGCTTCTTTTTTCACCAAAAACAATTGAACAGAGCTTGACGTGGCGTCAGGAACAATTTGAATTATATGTAGGTAAGACAAATGTCGTTAGGCATATTAAATGAAAGTAAGCGGAGTGGGATTAATTGGAGATAAAAAAGATTACGAGGACAGGATTGGTAGGCCTCATCTTACCGAAGTCCAATTCAGCCACAACCACTCCCCTGTTTCTTCATATTTATCATTGGCCAAACCAACCCCTATACATTTTTTCTCGTTTGAAAGGCATAAAATAATATTGTGTTAATTAAGCATATAATCAGGAAATAAATAATATATTTGTTCTAGTAGTATTTTTATAATCTCACTAATCTTATGATGATGACTAAGCATAATCTTTTACCTTAAGAGTTCGAGGGATAATCTATATAAATACGAAAATTCATTAATTTAATTAAATTTCTCTAAAGGCAATATAGCCACTTTATTGATAATTGCAGCTTTTAAAAAAACTTGACGCTCTGTAAAGTGATCTCTGGCCAAAGTCAATTTCCAATAAAATCAGTTCAGTGCCTAAACTAATCTCACAGATGAACGAGTAACGACGCAGTGATCGTTGTACCGCCTAATCGATCGGAGAAGATTATAAAATATATCAAGCGAAACCAACTCATTATTATCAAAGAATTGCGATATTATTTATTTGAATAGACATTTTGCATGCAGCTGTGCAAAGCATTATTTAAAGAGCTCTCATAAAGAATTTAGCAATAGCCTTAAAGTTAATTTCTGAAGATAAAATGGATAAGAATATTTATAAAATTTAAATGTATTGTAATCTTTCAATCATCAGAACTTGACTGTTCAAGATTACAATATAATCATGTTTGTCCACGTTTGACCAATTTTGCAACAACAAGATTCTCATCAAGATTTCTACTTTGTCTTTAATGAAGATTCTCGGTTAAGTAATCGTAAAATTTAAAAAAAAGCAGAGAACTCTGAACTCATGCACGCGCAGTTGCATATTGGTTAAAAATGTATATTAATACAATAATACAATATCTAGGGAGATGATAAATATAATTAATTACAATTTACTGTAATACAGACATATGATGCGACGAATCCAAAAACGCATGCTTTTTAAATTGAGCATCTTAATGATTATTATTCGATTATGACATTATTTATATAACTGGAACATTAATTTTAATTGAATAATTTTTTGACAGTTTATGGATGCGCGCGCATTCCGTGGTCTTGCATTCCGACTACACGCGTTTTAGCTACACGCGTTTCCGCTACAATGCACACGCTGCGCGTGCGGAACTTCCATTGCAATAAATATTTTATCCTCAATGCGGTAAAAGGTAACTTCAAAAAACACAAAGGTAACATAATCATAACAAGTTCATATCGCTCTACGGTATTTGTTGTATTGTTAGTCAAAATTTTGAAGCTCTATATATTAGCGTTTGACGTATATATATGTCAAAAAATACCTTATTAGTCTAAATGTCACAAAATGTCATTTCAGATACAAAATAATTGTTTTGGTGACAATATCACCTAACTTGAAATATCTATTACACCGTTTATGCTAATGAAAATGATAGACAAGAGAAGATACTGAATGTGAATATTGTTCTGTTTTAGAAGTCCTTTTAATGAAGTCGTTGGAAAGCGAACTGTTCCTACGGTGATATCTGGGGGAGACAGACTCATTTAATATAATGAAAATTTTAATTAATAATGTCACACTCATATTTCAACTGAGCTCTTTTGCCCGAAAGTCAACTAACTTTGAATAAAAAACATTTCAATGGAGAAAAATTATAAATAGTGTGGTGACTTTGTGCCGCCTTCTACCGATAGAGTGGCAGGCAGCAATGGATAGTACTAGCTGAGCAGAGATACAGATGCAAATAATCAAAGGGTCGTACAGAGAGAAAGCAAGGCGTAGGGCGAACCACGGAGTTAGTTTCCACCTGCTGCGCACCGCTGAGAGCGGCAGTAGCCAAAATCAAAGTATTCATTTCGAGAGTGCGCGTAGTACTCTCAACGGTTTTGTATTGTAGCCTCTTTATTATATCAATATTTTGTATTGGAGAAGTTAACTATAACAACTGTAAGTGTTCTCCTTGCTTACTTACTTACTTATCATCACACCGTCTTCCCATGGGGGTAGACAGGGAGGAAAGAGCGCCACACTCTTCTGTCCTGACATACAACTCTCGCCTCATCCACATTCATACGTATTCGCAAGCAAGCTCGCTATTGTTGAGGCGTCTAACGGGACCATCTTCCAGTATCTGGTGAATCTGGTCATGCCCCGTCTCCCGCGGTCGCCCTTTCTTTCTGACACCATCATCACATGCATTATATATCTTTCTTACCATTTTTTCCTCATTCATTCGCTCAACATGCCCAATCCATCTGAGCGACCCTTTTTTAATTCTATTAATTATACTAAGATCACATTTACATTCATTCCTAATGTCTTCATTCTTTATTCTAACATAAATGGATTTGTTACACATACTTCTAAGGGATCTCATCTCCACTGCATTCAATCTAATTTTGTTCCTCTTCTGCCAGCTCCAGGGCTTCACCTACATAAATCAGTGTTGGTACCAGAATTCCATTATTTATCGCTGGTTTTGCCTCGGTAGACATATTTCTATGATAAATTATTGTGTTTAAAGCACCATTCACCCTATTTCCCGCAGTTACTCTCCTCTCGATATCATTCTCAACATTCCTTCTTCTATCGAACATACTTCCCAAGTACATAAACTCATTTACTTGTTACAAACATCCATTACCTATTAGTATTTCATACAATATCTTACTTTCCTCTTTCTCGAATACCATTACTTTTGACTTGTTTACGTTTATAATATGGTCACTTTCCTTGCATACATCATACATCCTGCTCTAGATCTAGTCTAGTAATACTCTGTGAGTCTTGATCGTTATTTGCCATTAATACTGCATCATCCGCGTACAGTAAACAGTATACAATCGAATCACTCTTTTTCACTCCTACATTCATACAATCCAGTTCTTTCACAAAATCATCCATATACAAGTTGAACGATGGAGATATTATACAACCCTGTTTGACCCCTTTTATAATATCAAACTATGGTGTTGTAACGTAACTACCTGTACACCTAAGCTAAATACCTAACTATAAAGTTTAATAATATAAGTTTTACGAAAAGCCCAAAGCTTGAGACTTTAAGCTACCGAATTGAGCTTTATTACGGCTTTTGGGACTTTTAAGCACACACTTTATGCTTTAAGCTACTAGATGAAAACTTAAGTCGAACTTAGAACTTCGGAAGTATATTTACATGAAAGCTAATATTTTTTTTTTTGTTAAGAATTTATATTTTCAAAATTGGCCAGTCGTGATCTATCTAGTGGTTAGAAAAATTCCCCCTCCGTTGTGTCCTTAGCTATCCAAAATTCTTTTGATATGTGGTGAAATTCGTATTCCTATTAACGCGACTAGACTAATATAGAACGAATTCTTACCTAACTATGGAAGTAACACACGCACGAAACTAATCCGTACTCATAATTACCATAAGGTATTTATTTACTTAAGATGGTAGAACGCCTAACCGTTAACGACTCGAATTCCACGTATAATCTTCGAACACTTATAGACGAAATGCCAGAGACATTCATATATATATATACATGTTTTAACATATTTCCGAAATTATTTTGGCCCTTCTAGAAACCGTTCCAGAATTCTACAGTTTCGCCTATACGAGAGATAGCCGATATCGTCCACGACCTGAGTCGGCCTAAAAGCCAACTATATGCGGCGTAGCTGAGGAATAAACGCTAGTAGCAAAACCTCCTTACATAGCACCGCCATAACTATAATACCACCGGGGTTAAAATACTGTAATATAAAACAATACAATCGTTGCCAAGTTAACGGCATACGCTAAAGATTCCGCCCGCATTGATTATCAACATCTCATAATAGCAGCTTAGAACAGTGTCAGCACAACCACATGCGGCACCCATTTATGACAGATTTACAAGATATAATAGCATACGTTATATTCAAAACACAAGTAAGAAACCTACCAATAGCGCATCCCACGTTGTCCGATCTGCTCAATCTGTTCATAGTACATAGTAGGGGAAGAGTAAACATATATTCATAACAACTAGGCGCAACAGAGGCTCAGGGCAAGCTTTGTCTGACATTATCGCAGCCCGAGATTCTAAGGGAATGGAAGATACAGATTTGTAAGTGAAATTTAAGAAGTGTCTAACCACTTCTGTTCAAACGTGGATTCTAGATGCCCCCCCCCCCTGTAGGGGGGAGGGGGATGCGGCCCCAGAGCATCGCCGCATCCGGTGGTTAACTCCTGTTTAGACATAACCTCCCACACTAAGCTGCAGACCAAGATCAAGCCGAGACTCTATTGCTCCTGCTGGAATCCCCCGAAGTCCTCGCTTCCTGGCGACAAACATATCAGGAAGAAATCCCGCGTCTGATATTAAGGTTTGTATATTATCCCGCGGGGCAGTCAAATTGACTGGTGTATAATCCCACGTTGCGGCTACATGAGCCGGATTATTATGATGTTTACTGCTGATTAAAGGGCTGAATGAACTAACTGGGTGACTGGAAAAAACTCTCCCTTGAGCGCGTCAGTCAGAGCCATGTTAGCATCGCCAAATATAGTTGATGTGATTGATCCCACGGTGTAGTCTTATTGACTAGAGATATTAAATGATGGTAAAACAGCATGATTATTACAGTTGATTGTGTAGTTCCTGATATGTTTCTCGCTGGCCGGGAAGGGAGAACCCCGAAGGTCTCTGTATACAGCAAGTTAGAAAAGGTGGTGAATGATGAGTATGATGGTGTTAGTAATGCCATCGCGCTCCTGAATGCGGTCCCGATCATCTATATATTAATTACTCCAACCAATGTCGTTTCTGCATTTGGATAATTTCTGTTGCCAGTTTAAAAAAAAACATTTTAGAGTACATTAAAAAGATTAAAAAATATAGGAATACGAACAAACTGATATCAAAAAACATCCAAATCCAAATTATCGAAAATTAAAATATCGGAATTTATAGATTTTTAAAAATATTTTCGTGGAATCCGTGTATTCAAAACAGCCAACGTAATTGCAGTCAACGAATTTTTGTGCTGGTCATACCACAGAATGACGCTTTATGACATTGACAGTAAGTATACGTTTACGCTTTTCTTTTTATTGTTTTTGCATTAATCTTGCTTCAATAAACGTTCAAAACATTTATTTATTAAACATTTATTACGCTTTATATTTTATTTAAACTGCAAAGTGAACTTAACCTTAGATTAACGTCATAACGTCTCTCATATAACCTCAAAAGACTCACAGCGCGTGGCGCGAATGTCATTTTACGTGTCATTTTCTCCGTATTATACATAAATATTATTATTTTTCAGAATTCCGATGGAATACTCAACATCACAAAGCGGCAATTTGATAATGCGATTCGAGTTCACAATATGAAAGAAGAAATGCCAGACGTAGACTGTCAAACATAACAGAAGAGGAATGTGAAAGAAGGAATGCTGACCAGCGGGAACGTAAAAAAGCTAGGCAAAGAGTGTATGCTGAAGGAAGAAATGCGAAATCTTATTTTAAATGTGCAGTACAACTGTGCTAATGCATTTGCATCTTTCGGAGTGCAAATAAGTGACATACCAGGTGTAGGCCCGTATTGTTTAAAAATTTCAGGTGAAGTATATCATAGAACGTCTAGAAGTTTGCAGAGTGATGGAGAGGTGCCGGCATATGCGCAACTATATGTTTACGATGCGGATGAAGCAGTCAGGGTACGTATGAGCCATCCGTCTAACCTTAGATGTCAACAAAATATAATGGAAACTATTGATAATGTCATCCGTCGTGTAAGTCCATATGCTCTCCAATACAAAAGGTTGAAAGAAGCGGTTGAGGAAGAAGAATCTATAGTTGCAGAGCACGGGGGCCAGATGCGGAATATTCAACTACTCTTTACGCGTTCTTCGTTAGATGACCAAAGAAGGTATAATGCTCCATCTAATAATAATGAAGTCGCCATTGTGTATGTAGCAGATTACGAAGGTAGGTTACCGCCAAACGTAGATTTTGCTGTTCACCCTAAGAATGTAGGAGGTCTCCAGCGTATTAATATGTTATCAAAACATTTAGATCCGATGGTTTTTCCATTGTTATTTCCATCAGGTGAATTTGGTTGGACTCTAGGTATTGAACATCATCCAGATTTTCAAACAAACCGACGTCAGTCAGTTACACCTATGCAGTTTTACGCAAGTAGGATAGCTGTACGAAGAAACATTTTTAATTCAGTGCATTATGCAGGTAAACTTTTTCAGCAATATTTAATTCATGCATATATTGTATGTGAATCAAGTCGTTTGAATTACATTCGAACAAATCAACGACATTTGAGAGTTGAATGTTATCAAGGATTGCAAGACTATATCAGGAATATGGCGACGGAAAGAGGAGCACGACCAGGTAATATAATTATTCTTCCATCGACCTTTGTTGGAGGGCCACGCCATATGAACAAACTTTACCAAGATTCTATGGCAATGGTGAGGAAATTCGGTCGCCCTGATTTGTTCATAACTTTTACCTGTAATCCGAAGTGGATGGAAATTCAAAATGAATTAATGTCAAATCAAACAGCATCCGATAGACCTGATTTGGTAGCTCGCGTTTTCCAGTTAAAAGTTGAAGAATTTATCAGGGATATGACAGAAAGGCACATCTTTGGCAAAATAATATCTTGGGTGTACGTAATCGAAGAACAAAAAAGAGGTCTCCCTCATCTTCACGGAGTGTTCACGCTTTGCGAACAGGATAAAATACGTACAACTTCAGATGTTGACAATGTTGTGTCTGCCGAATTACCTGACCGAAGTAATCAAAGATTGTATGATATTATTTTGAGACATAATATTCATGGACCGTGTGGCGTTCTCAATCCTAATTCTGTATGCATGGTAGACGGTAAGTGTTCTAAAAAATTTCCAAAATTATTCAGAGATGACACTAATAACAATTTTGCAGGTTATCCAGAATACAGAAGACGAGATAATTTTGCAGGTAATCATGTTGTTCGTGGAAAACGTATCGATAATCGATTTGTTGTACCATATAACCCGTACCTCAGTCAAAAATATAATGCGCACATCAACGTTGAAATTTGTTCTTCCATTTTGAGTGTTAAATATATTCATAAATATATATCTAAAGGTTTCGATTGTGCTCGAATTCAAATTCACCAAAATCCTGAAAATTTACAATCAAATGAAACTGTGGAGTATGACGAAATAAGTCAATTTATCAATTGTCGATATGTTAGTGCACCGGAGGCTGCATGGCGAATCATGGAAAACCCCATATATGATCATTCACATTCTGTTATGCTTCTTTCAGTGCATTTACCAAATGGACAGCAAATTTATTTTTCAGAAGGACGCGAAGAAGAAGCTCTTCGGGCAGCGGCCTCAAATAATACAACATTAACTGCATGGTTTAAACTTAACCAACAAGATAATGAGGCATGTAATATTAAGTATCAGGATTGAACTAATTTCTATGTTTTTTCCAGCAATAAGCAGTGGAAGAAGAGGCAATGTGGCGGGGACAAGATTATTGGTCGCATGTCCCCCGTTTCTCCTAGAAATATAGAATTATACCATTTAAGAAAATTGTTCCCTTTTGTATATTCAAAAGGCATTAATAAATGAAAATTCTTCTTGCACATCACAGGGTTTGCCGGGACCAGATTACAGCAATACTTATAATGAAGTGGTTGATATTAATTTAGCATTAGAAAGTTCTTTAGGGTTAGAGATGGCTGGAAAACTCAATCGAGAACAACATTGTGCTTTCGACAGTATAATAAGTAAAAAATTTCAGATGTACCTGAAACAAAAAAATGTTTCTTTATTGACGGTCCTGGTGGCACAGGTAAAATGTTCCTTTATAAGACCATCATACATACTTTAAGAGGAAGATCTAAGAAAGTTTTATCTGTTGCTTGGACAGGAATAGCAGCAATTTTATTACCAGGTAGACGTACATGTCACATGGCTTTTAATTTACCTCTTGATTTATAGAATAACACAACATGCAGAGTGACATCCAAGAACCGTGCAATTATAAGTGCAGCTGATGTTATCATCTGGGATGAAGCACTGATGGCGCCAGTTATAGCTTTAGATATAATTGAACATACTCTGCACGATATAATGGGTAATAATGATATTTTTGGCAATAAAGTTATCATTTTGGGCGGCGACTAGACAAATTCTACCAGTTTCTCGAAGGGCTTCTCGCGGTCAGTTAGTAGCGACATCTATTAAAAACAGCCAACATTGGAAAAATTTTACTATTTTCAATTTGAAAACTAATGTCCCCGCTTTAGAAGGTGAAAATTCATTTACACAGTGGCTTTTAGATTTAGGCGATGGAAAGCTGCCTCCTGTGGAAGGAAAGTATGCGTCATCAGTGCTTATTCCAAATGAAAGTGGAAGTCAAAATGTTGTTCAAAGCATATAAATGAAGTACATTCTATAGTGTATATTCCCTAATGAGAAAACGAGCGATACTGTGTCCAAAGAATGAACATGCTCGATTGGTTAACGAAGATGTACTCGGGCGTTTAGAAGGCCCAATCTTTACATTTTATTCTGTGTATTGATAGTATTGAAGATGATGGTCGTGAAATGGACTGCAAAATGATATATTTTTAAAATACATTAATTTATCAATAATCATTAAACTAAAATGCTATGTAATTTATTAATAAATAAGACGCTGTAATTTTATCGATAAAAATAAATACAAATAATAATTCGATAGATGTTTCATTTTTTGTATGTCACTGACAGATACCATAGACAGTAAAACCTGAATTTTTCATTGAAGTTTTGTCTGTCACTGACAGCTACCATAGACACTAAAACCTGAATTTTTTCTCCTCAATGTTGATGAATTCATTATTTTAAGACCAGCCAAACTTAAAAACTCAAAGTTGACAGCATCACAATGTTATACAGTAACTGTCGAGAAACAAAAAAAGAAATATTGCTTACTTCAGAATACGGCCGATTATCAAATTCTATTAACTTTGTAACAGTAAAGAAAACAATTGTGTTTGTTGCAGAGCAAACACAATTGGCCGCGAGACGACCGTCATTGGCCGCGAAGCGGCCACAATAGCATAAATGGAAATTTGCCAGATACAATTGGCCGCGAAGCGGCTGACGTAGGCATAGGTAAACAATTGTGTTTGCTGCACAGCAAACATAATTGGCCGCGCAGCGGCCATCGCTGGCCGCGGAGCGGCCGTCATTGGCCGCGAAGCGGCCACAATAGCCGCCCGCAGTGCCTAGCAGTAAGCAATCGGCGAAGCCGATTGCTTTCCTGCTAGTAAAAGTTGATTGTTAAACTGCTAACAGATCTCGTTCATTAAAGCGGTCCCGAGCACAGTATTGATTGTCGCACTGCTACCTGCATCTTATAATTTCTCGTTCATGAGGCACGTCCTATCTCGTCCTTGAGTACGGAGTTAATACATTCATAAACATTCATAAACAGAGCCCGAGCTCGTCGCACTAAGGGGCCCGAAAAGACGTGAGAGGTTCTTCCCCTTAGATGTTAGAGGGTTCACCGCATCAAGACCTTCAGACCATCCTGTAATTCTTGGCTTTAAAACCCAGTCACAACCGGGTAGATACAGTTAAGATGGCCCTACCTAGTCCCTGACCTAAGGTGTCTCTCCAATCTAATCAGACTCCATAGCCGAGAACGCGCGCTCCGACATTCGACCCTGTCTTGCCACGCGAGTAGATCCAACTTCATCTTTTTCCACAATCGAAATTCTGCCTCCCAAGATCACGGGGCGTGAAAGACGTACGACTCCTCGCCTCCCGACCATGAAGAGACGAACTTCCCCATTCGGTTCTCGTTCATTATCCCATTTATAATCCCCGCGTGCCTAACCTTAAGAGTCTAGCGCCGGTAATAAGATCTCATTATGCTACGTTGGAAGTTAATATTGCACAACCGGACGGAATGCCTATTTCCCGCGATCATATTCAATTTGTAAAACGCAATAATATGTATTTATATATGTTAGTAAAACGTTTGAAATGCAGAATGCACGTATGATGACCTCGCATCTATC
>JADDOH010004389.1:0-40379 GCA_016648135.1 Agrypnia vestita
CCTACGTCGCAACCAGCTTCGCCGGTCAGTCGGAGAAGAATCGGACTCACCTTACTTCCACAATTTAAACTCAGGGTACTTTCGGTGTCGTGTACGCTGCACTTCAGCTGTCTCTCACTTTAACTTATTTTAAGTTGCAACAGTTCGATGACTAGGGTAATACAACGAAACATTATTTAGATGAAGGGGAATTTATTCAAATGAATTTTAAACAGAAATTAATAATGCCACAGAAGGTGAAAATTTTTTTTATGAAGTGTTTTTGGGAATTTTGCACATTGAAACCCTTTTCTTTACAATAAATTGAGGTGAAGATTTAATTTACCACGCCTCGACATCAGCGCTAGCGGCCGCGTCATACAAGGAGGGAAAAGACAGTGGAACTAAATACTTTTATACTACTGGCGGTGACGCAGCGCAGGTGTCGGTGAGTGGTATTCACATTCTGCAAATTAATGAACATCTGGGCAAAATTTCTATATCACATTTAAAACAATGAAGCTACAATAGTCTGGCACAAACACCGCTTCCGCACGTGCTTAGCAATGTTCCTTTTTTCTAAAACCGCTCGACCTGATGCACATGTTCTTGTATTTACGGAGTCAGATAACACGCAGCTCGCTCCAGGCGTGATGTGAAATTGACTATTAGAGAGAATTTGAATACCAGGCAAGTCGTGGTCTTTATTTTGCTGGCCTCGCATCTGAGGAGGATTGCTCCCTTAAGGGTCCAGAGAACAACCCCGTCCCGAGGCTTTGGGCGGCCGATGCAGATGATTACCGGAACATCACCTCTGCAGCTGCCCCCCAGGCGTTGCAATGGATTCACCTTTCACTCCATGCTGCGTCACCTGGCCATGGCGCGAAGCGCTCCCTTGGAAAAACCCTCTATTAAGACGAAAGACATTATTAACAACCAATCATGTAATTTCACATGTTATCTTTATGCCATTTCAAATTGCGTCTCTCGGAATGAGCTTACCTATTAACACGAGGGTTCACAGAAAAAGTTCACATCTTGCGTGCTAAAGTGTCAGATTCCGAATGCGCCATTTTGTAATCTCGTCCCCGCCGTTCGCGACCGCTGTGAAACTATCCGCAGTAGACCAAAGACATTATTTTGTTCCATAGAGTATTTGCGGTACCTACGCGGTCAGAAATCAATTTTTGGTGCAGATCGTTGGTGCGGGGATCGATAAATTCATTTCTTCAGAGGTTTCGCGAAGAGGTGTGACGAACAAAGGTTTCTACGTCACAATGTATATTCCTTATACCTATATCTCTACGTACTCTTGTTTATCTTTTCCATAACTTTCTCTTATTTTTTTCTTGTACCACTTTGATTATTATGTTTTATTAATTATTCTCTCTTTATAGTTTTTATTGTTACTGTTCTTTTCTATTTTTTTTATTTTCTTATGTTCTTATTACTTATTGCATTTATATTGTTGATATTCTTCAATTTTTTGTAATTTCCTGCTATGTACTTGGCTAGCTATGCTTTTGAACACATTATATTTCATATTATGTAAAAGCCCAATTCAGGGCGTGTATCATCAATAAATAAATAAATAGATATTATATTTTGCGGAACACGCGTGCACTGATTTCCCGGGAATTTAATAAATTTTATGAAAAAAGAGTGCAGCCGCACGGGGTGGAAATGAATAAATTAAGTCGTTCTAAAGGTATCACTTTTTATACAGGCGGAAGATTGAATCGACGTTTTTCATAATTTATGCAATCCAATTTTACGTGTAAAATTTAACTCTCATTTCTCCATAAAGTCATCGCATGTGTTAAATGTTCCCAGAACTAAAAGTTGTAGTTTATACTGTTTTCCCATGAAGTTGGGATCAAAAATATGTAAGCCGATTCCCCGTGCGGCGTTCTTGGGCGGCTCCTCGGGGGAGTTTATTGGACGAGTCCAGCGAGTCGGGCTAGTTTGATAGTTACAGATAATAACTCTTCCCCAGGGACGTCTGTCGCCAAGTTCGCCGTCTGCAGCAGCCACCCCTGCTGATAACCCCCGGGGCCGCTGTTCCTTCAGATGGAAAACTTTATTTCCTGCGTACTGCAACCTTATGATATCTTCACTCTTAAATGCTACCTCTATTATTGAATTACTTTATTTATTTTGTGTATCCTTAATAATTATTTTGATTGATCGGAATCATAAAAAATATTTATAGGCTAGGTTAGGTTAGGTTAGGTTAGGTGGATGGATCGATTACCTTTTTTAGCGTAAAATGTTTTTTTTATATAAAAACTTTGTAGGTAAACCGAAACGCATGGTTCAGATCGATCATAGTGAAATATCTGTTTGTGCGAAGCATACAAACTTTTGAATGGTGCGCTGTGTCATTTTATTGCTTGCACAGCTTATTCTTTGAACGTCTTTTTAAGCTTTCAAAGCTTGCAATGTCATTTCTATCATAAGTAATGTTTTTTTAAATTTCTATTTAATAGTCAAAAATAAGATAAAATGTCATTTTTGGAAAAAATATGTAATTTTTTAAATAACACATGTATGAAAGTGGATGTGAAAAAAACGGCGTGATGAGTATCGAGTTAATTGTGCGTATATACTAAGAGCCGCGATGGTAAAATGTTTGCGAGCATATTTCTCAAGAACAGCCGACGTCAAAGTTTTCGTTTCTTTTCTTTTTCAAAGTGCATTAATACATTTTTATGTTTCTTCTCCACCGAATATTCTCCGAAACTTTTGGAAGCAAATATTTTTCACTTGAAAATTGAAATTTGTAACACAGCCAATCAGTGCAGCGCGGCCTGGGCGCTTTCTCGTATATTTTTTTATGATTTTACGTCATGAAACTGTAGGAGAAGTTGTGCAGTTGCATATTTTAGTTGGAAAGAAAAATCCAGAGACGGACGAACCTCGTTCCGCACAATAATCTCGAGCCTGTGTTTTCAAATAGTGTACCTACCGCGTGTATTCCCTTAGAGCCTATTAAGTTTTACCTGTAATAACAAATCTAACTGGGCGTAACTGAATTATCATTGTTTGATGATAGAATAAGCAATCTGGTCGATGGTAGTGCGCAAAAACTTTTACTTTTTTCTTCGTCCGTCCTGCCCGTACTCTATACTCTATTGCCACGTACTGCGTTGTTAGCCGAAGTATGAAATAAATCAATTGAAAGCTCTGTCAGTCGCGTAGGATCGATAAAGTTTGTGGGTTGCACTTAACAGATAGGAAGAGTCATCTATTATTATGTTGATGCTTTGTTGCCCCGGGAGCTTGGAAAAGGGATAAGTATGATGCATATACTTGGTATGCATGCATGTAATACTTGGTAAATTACATATCCCTGTGATACATACCACAAGTGCTCAGCATCACTAGACATTCATCATCAGCATCATTAAACCATTCACAGAGGTGTGAAATGGTTTAATGAATTGCCTTTTGAAATGAGGACAGGAAAATTATGAGGCATTTAAAACAACGTGAAAAAATACCCTCAGAAGTAATTAAAAAAAAAATTATTATATATGTACCTATTACTTACTTATTATTTTTTATTACTTACTTATTACTTTACTTATTATTATGTATATGTACCTATTAATTACTAATTGTAACTAAATTGTCTATACATATATAATGCTGAAGATGTACATTTTATCTCTGTAAATGTGAAATGTAAAGATACTCACTCACTCCTCTATCTTGTAAAAAAATGTAGTTGTAAAAAATTTTTAAATAAAAAACATAGTCATGGTCTAGAAGATAGTCAAATAAAATGATTTAATAATAAAATCACCACATTGTATAAGACTACTAGAATCCAATAATATATTTCACGGGACCGTGATAAATATAATATTAGGTCCTTACATATGAAATTGGCGTTTAGTATGAGAGGAACATAAAGCTGATTTTTTTTCATTATAATATATTTATTTAATCAAAGTATGTACCATTGCTATCTATGCACTTTTGCCATCTCATAGGTAGTTCATCGATCTCTTTACTAAAAAAACCATTCGGACGGGAATCAATAAAATCTTTGAAGGCGGTTTGGACTGCCCCATCGGAGTTGAATTTTTTCCTTTGCAAGAAGTTATCCAAATTTCGAAAAAAATGGTAATCTGTTGGGGCAAGGTCCGGAGAGTACGGTGGATGTCTTAGACATTCCAATTGAAGCTCCTCTAATTTGGTAGCCGTCTGTTGTGCAGTGTGTGGTCTAGCGTTATCATGAAGCAGCAGTGGCCTAGAGCGATTAACCAGCCTCGGTTGTTTAGCAGCTAGCTTTTCCATCATGGTTTGCAGTTGCTGACAATAGACATCTGCCGTAATCGTCTGGCCAGATTTAAGAAAGCTGTAGTGAACGACACCAGCACTAGTCCACCAAACGCTCACAAGTAACTTTTTTGGAGTCAATTTTCGCTTGGGGCATGGTTTGGCTGGTTCGGCAGGGTTCAGCCATTGCGATGAGCGCTTCCGATTATCGTACAGGATCCACTTTTCATCACAGGTAATGATTCGATTTAAAATCCCTTCATTATTGTGCCGGTTGAGTAATGCAACGCAGCAGTCAACGCGCGTTTGTTGATTTGCTTCACTCAATTCGTGAGGTACCCACCTTTCAAGCTTTTTCACCTTACCAATTTGCTTCAAGTGGATTAAAACAGTTTTATCACTAACACCGCAGCCTGCAGCTAACTCGGATGTGGTTTGCGATGGATCCGCTTCCACAATAGCCTTCAATTCTTTATTATCAACTTTGGTCTCCGGCCGTCCACGGGGCTTGTTCTGCAGGTCGAAAAATCAGAACGAAAACGTTGGAACCAAAAACGCACTGTGTTTTCTTTTGCGGCACCGTCGCCATACACATAATTAATCCTTCGAGCCGTTTCGGCAGCACTGGTGCCACGGTGGAACTCGTACTCGTAAACAACGCGATATTTCAAGTTTTTCATTTTGTAAACTGAGTGACGCAAAGAAAAAAATAATTGAGGAAAAAACAAATGAATTATAATTTTCAAAACACAAATACATGAGTAAATAGCTGTATAAATTTGGATTTGGAATTCCTAACCAAAGAGAAGATATTTGAGATCAAATTTGCCAGTACGGTAAAACGCCAATTTCATATGTAAGGACCAATATTTATTTACCCTGAATATGGGAGAAACACACATATTTCATTTGGCGCCAAGAAAATAAATCGTTATTTTAAAAATTTCGTTGATTTGATACTCTCTTCAGTGGAATTCGATCTGTATTTATTGATGCTTTTATCCGACATACACATTTTTTGGCCTTACATTCATAGCATAAAATTATTACAATGAAATGGTCAAACATAATTATTTCGTCGTCTGTCTGTCGGTCTTTCCATAACTTCGCGTAACGTCCGTAATTTCGTTCAAATTCACGGCTATAAAAACCAAATTAAACGGCCAGCAATCCCGAACCGGCCGCTTAACGCATGTTGCTACCGCCCCCTCTCCATAAACCGTAAAAAAAACTATTAAATATACCAGAGCTTATCAAAGACGTAAACCATTTCATGTTCCGTGATTATTCACGGACCTACGTGTACTATAACAATATTTTTTAATAAACTAGCCGCACACCCGTGAAAAATCTCGAGATATAATAATTGCACAGCAAGAGCCGCGCGCTATTTGACGTGTCAAACTCGGCTGCCCGGTCCTCATTAGCGGCTAGTCAGAGTTGTTGCTGTAATCCAGCAAGTTACGGACGGACATAGAATTTCGGATGATTGATAATTTAAACCAATTATCAACTATCCTAATTCGTTCAATAGTATTATGTCGCGGGCAGACTCTTCAAGTCTCTCACAATAATATCAATTAAATAGGTGGATAACTACTGTACATTCTTAACAAACATTTTTAAATGCTTACAATTTTTCAGTTTCAACCACAATGTGATGACGTAGTTATTACGAGATGAATAGAGATCAATTTCACGATGGCAAGTTCACACAGGGGGTGTTCACTTAGAGGATAGGAGCTCTAGAAACTCACTCAAGATAGTGCTGAAAAGAGGATGAAGAATTAAATATATCAAGAGTTGGAATCAGGAACAGTTCAACAACGTTTGCGAAAATCTCTAAACACGGTCAGGTAGATATAATAGCCAGCAAACATCTTGAACAATGGCTTAGCTGCGCAGAAAACAAATTTTGGGTCTCAGGGGTGAGGTAGTGTGGATTGTACATGCGCAAACTTCCCCCACTAGGCCGAAAATTGTCAAGATGTTGGCCGGCTACTGTACGTACCTTGGGTATTGTATAGGATGGGCCGTATTTGAATCTTCCGTGAATCACTCTGTGGACACGCGCGGGAAGATGTATAAAAGTCAAGTATTCAAAAGAATATAATTTCTCTTGGGGATATTTTATGGTTTTTCGGTAAAGATTTCGTCCTTATTCCGAAAATATATAATTAGATAATTCTAGTTTAAAATATATAAACTAGAATCATAATTTTTTTGTGGCTGGACATAATTATTAATTTTAAGACACAACTTTATGTATATCAGTTTGAATAATTTTCCATAAACCGGCTTGAATACTCTACTATATACTACTACTACTATATCTTCATCAGGACGGATGCACACCAATACACAACATAAAATATGTAAATAAATCAAATGCCGGTTATTTGTTCAATTTAATAGGCATGAGACAGATTTTGGAATAACATTCTATATTGTAGGTACACGTCCACTTAGGTACCGTCTTATTATCGAAAATAACATTATTTCAGTAATAAACTAAGTTTTTACGCCCTGTCCCTGTTTTAAGTCCCTGCTGAACTCGAGGCCAATAAGGCGAAGGAGTTTAGGAAGGCCAAAATTAAGATGGAGTGACAACGTTCTCAAAGATATCTCCGCCTTAGAGCTTCGAAACTGGAGAAAGCTGGCACTAGACCGAGATGAGTGGAGGAGAATTATTGAGGAGGCCAAGACCCACCAAGGGTTGTAGTGCCTAGAATGATGATAATGATTTGCTTTTTGAGCTTCGAAAAACTTTAACACTTCATTGGCAATTGTTCTTGCACCATCCCGGACTGTTTAGGATGTTTTGGACATAATAATTCAGTGTATATTGGTAATCAAGATGTCACAAATACAAAATTGTACTGAATGACAGGGCGAGGGGTTACCGCCGGGTGCGGGCGGGGCGGGTTTTAGTTCCAAATTCGCCGCACGCCAAGTTGCGTTGGGCTAGCAATAAAGGGTGGTTAAATCCAGAAATATTATCATTACCAAACTGAAATGTAATTAAGTTTATAATCACTGAAAGATTTACTGGATCGATTGTGCTTTTGGAGTTTATTACTTCACCCCTCGATGACATTTTCTGATACTTTCAAAACTTGAGGAGTAAATTATAACATTATAATTACATAAACTCGCGCGGAGATAACATAGTTGATGATCATTTAAATATGTATTTCATTCGAATATTTATGTATGATACTCAAAGCCATAGTTTATTTATTTTTATAAATCAGTTAATCTACTCGTATTTTCTTCCGAAGCTACTTTAAATTAATCAAACTGGTTTTTATGAAGTTTTGTTAGTTTTTAAAAATTAATAGTCATGTTTAAAAATTAATAAACAGTGATTTTGAACAACAATTATGCAATAAACATTTTGAAATAAAATTGAAATTATTGTTGATTTTAGGATACCTTTTTAAAAGCATGCCACTCTGGTGCGCCCTGGACACTGATGCAAGTGTTCCTACGGGTTTGAAATATTAAGATACTTCGCGGTATACTCTGTTCAGCCGTCGCGCATTAGGTATTCCAGGGGCGCAGCTCCACCCGGGCGGGTTCCGGGGAGCGCCGCGGCCGATGGATTCTTCGCGGGGCTGCGGATGTGGCGACACTTGACGGGATTACTAGTCGGCACGCTCCCGCCAACGACACCGCGTACAAGGGAAAGATATTTTACGAAAAAATTTTAACATAATAAATTTGAATAATGTGAGCGGAACATTGAATGCAACAATTTGCAAGGGAACCTTTCACACTGATGCACGACGTGAAGCCCGAAATGAAATCACCTGGGCGGAAATGTGGAAAATTAATCCGTGAAATCAATCAATTAACAATTTAGGAATAAATGAAAACGGATCATTTTACTATTCATGCTAATATAATATTAGGTCCTTACATATGAAATTGGAGTTTTGCCGTACTGGCAAATTTGATCTCAAATATCTTCTCTTTGGTTAGGAATTCCAAATCCAAATTTATACAGCTATTTACTCATGTATTTGTGCTTTGAAAATTATAATTCATTTGTTTTTTCCTCAATTGTTTTTTTCTTTGCGTCACTCAGTTTACAAAATGAAAAACTTGAAATATCGCGTTATTTACGAGTACGAGTTTCACCGTGGCACCAGTGCTGCAGAAACGGCTCGAAGGATTAATGATGTGTATGGCGACGGTGCCGCAAAAGAAAACACAGTGCGTTTTTGGTTCCAACGTTATCGTTCTGGAAATTTCGACCTGCATAACAAGCCCCGTGGACGGCCGGAGACCAAAGTTGATAATGAAGAATTGAAGGCTATTGTGGAAGCGGATCCTCCCATACTAAACGCCAATTTCATATGTAAGGACCTAATATTTTTGACATAGAAAGAGCGTAATACAAATATCATAAAAAATAAAAATAAATGGCGAGTCCCCAGGCAGCAAATGCATGCCGGTATAAGAGGACTTCAAACACAACTTGTCTTAATAACACAGAAGAACTATAATAAATTGTAAAATAATAAATTGAACAACTTTTAATTATAGACAACCACATCGATTTATGAACAACTTATGATTTATAAACTATCTTCTCTCCATCACAAATCTTTTCAGTTATTTATTACTTTTTATTTTTTTATATTTATTTATTTGAAAATATTACAGATATAAGTAAGTAATATATGTAGGTATATAAATAAGAGTGTAGATGGTATTGACCACGATATTCATTTATATTCTAGCATAAATATATTTTTTTAAATACATAATAATAATAAAAGTAAATAAAAATAAGAGACAAAAGTATTAACAATAGTAAATAAAACATAATAAAATAAGTAACAATCAGACGCGTGCAGTGGAAACAAGAAGCATGACTTTTATTTTATTTAATTTTAAAGTATATTTGGGGAAAAAATTTATCTGGCAGAATATTATGAAATACTAAAATCTGAATAAAATGTTAATTATTGTGATTTGAATATGTCTCTTATTTCGGTTTCTTTTCAAAATATATGCTTCGGAAAAAGCCATGCTTCTTGTTCCCACTGCACGCCCCTGGTAACAATATTAGATATATAACATATTAAGATAAGTGAAACTTATTATCTTGCATTGTAGAGCCTTTCTAACATTATTTATTTGCTGTATGTCACTATAAAATGCATTATAAAATTCAACAGCTGTATACAGAATCCATGCCGTTCTTTATTTATTATGATTAACTAAATCAACTAACCATCACGCCGTTTTCCCGCAGGGGTAGGCAGAGGGGATAGAACGCCATATTCTTCTATATTGACACACCACTTTTTCTTCCGCTATATTCATGCATTTTCTCATGCATGTTCTACGGTTGTTGAGGCTTTTAACAGGGCCATCCTCCAATACTTATAATATGTACCTACTTCTGAATGGAATAACTAAGATAGTTACTATCGTTGACAAATACATGACGATCTAACTTCATGGGTGTGTTCGAACAATAATTTATCCGTAAGTCTTCAGTAATTATTTGCAATAAATAAATATTTAGGTTGGGTAGTTATTTAATATTGTATATCATTATTCCAATGTTCGTCTTGGAGAACAGTTTGTTAGGCCGTGATGATTACCATTTGATATCTCCCCGTCGTCTGGACGGAATGAAACAACTTCACGCTCTGAGAAAGCTCTCTAGAGAAAGACATTTTTCTCGCAATGCCGTAGGCAATAATTCATATGAAATTTTCGAAAATATAATTGAATCGGTCATTTCAAAAACGAAGTAACAATTTTTTCAAACATACTTTTTGCTTCAAACGCTTCCTTAAAGATACATACGTATTCTGGGTAAAAAACCACGAAATTCAATATATTCCTTTTTCTCCATATAATTACGCGTAATAAACGTTCATTGCGTAAACAACATCAGTGACTTGTATTACCTATGTCTGAGTTAGACAATTTAAAATTGCATTGTTTTGATTGGTTTTAACATCAATATTTGAATCTTGAATTTGAAAGTTAATGTCATTTGTATATTCATTACTTTTTCTCAAACAATATGAGACAGGTAATTTTACTTTTAAAAAATGTCTTCAATTGAAACAGAGGATGATAGTGAGCCAAAAAAGAAGAGAATGTGTAATCCGTCAACGTATAAAATAATCTAAAGTTAAAAGACAGGCATATATAAGTCATAATGGAAAACAAATAGCTCCGAGATCTATCGGCGAAAATTGCAGGCAAGTTTTTTACAAACTTTTCAGTTTGATTTTCGTTTAAATTTTCAACATGTATTTCAATCGTAGCTTGGTACAAAATAAATAATTATTATTGCTTACTTATAATATAATATGTTGTATATTGATGGCAGATGTAAGAAGGAATGTTTTGCTGGATGGAACCAGAATGATATAGATTTTTGCAAAAATAGACACTTTTTCAACAAAAGTTGAGCAGGATATATAAAACAGAGGAGTCCTTGAAAAGAAAATGGTACACAGAGGCATAGTGACTTTCAGTTTCGTGTTTTAAAATAACGTGATAAAGTTAAAGTCTGCTAGAAAATGTTTATTAGTCTATATGGAGTTACTGAAGCTAGAGTTCGTAGGTTTTGTGATTTACTTAAGGGGGGGTGAGGTTAATTCGTACAAAAAAAGGCATGTTTTTGTGAATTTTTTGTGACGACACAGTTAAAATCTCTTTATTAAAACCAATAGTACATTAAAGTATGATATTTAAAGAATATTGTGTAAAATTTTCAAGACGAAATATTAAAAAATACGGCAATGGCTGCAATTATTCGGACGTGTCTCGGAAAAAAGTAGAATTGCGGTGTCCATCATAACTTAGTGCTAGATCATCTGAAATCAAAAAATCAAACTCCATTCGTTAGATAATAGATTTTTTCAGGTAACGCTGGGAGGGTTTTTTGAAATTTCAATTTTTCAATTTTTTGGAACACTTTGAAGGGAAAAACGCGATTTTTTGCGAAAAATATCGACTAATTTGTAATTAAAAAATAAAAATTAATAACAAATTTGAAAAAAACTCTCCAGCGTTACCTCGTAAATTATGTACAGAAATAGTGTTCAAAATTTCAAAAGGATCAGTGCAGTAGTTTTGAAGTTATGATGGACACCGACTTTGAAAACGTGAGATGTGGGGAAAACGATTTAAAGTTTTGCACACTGTAAAATTCAAAATAAAACTCAACACTTATTTTATACTTACACATAATCGTCGATGCCATGTTCACACGGCAAAGAGCTTTCATCATCAGCATCTGTTTGTCCTTGTCTACGCAAAACTCTTCTAATACAATAGCACGTCCGGCAGTCCTCAGGTGAGCGCGTCTCTTAGCTGCCCGAGCAGGTATAGAAAATCAGTCTGAGTATCGCTCAAGTGTTCATAATTTCGTCAATTTTGCTCCGATTGACTTGAAATTTTGACACAATATTCTTACGATGTTATAAATTCATTTAAAAAATTAAAAATAAAATGCAAAAAAAAAGTTAAAAACCTTACCCCCCCCTTAAGGGATTACATACAGTCAGGAGGCCCAAAAAAGCGATTTTTGAAGATTTTTTTCTGAGAAGACTTTTAAATTTATTTATGTGAAAATTTGTACACATATTATGGTTACTTTTAACTGTATTTTAACATTTTTATATTTGTAAAATAATAATTTTGAAAGCTGCTATAGCTGATCTCCAGGAGCTCCTCTCAAAAAAGGCATCTTGCGGTGACAACGATATCTCTGGACTGGATCATCTAAAATAAAAAAACCAAAAAGATTTCGTGAAAGTAATGTATTATCTTGTAATTAATTGAAGGAATAAGGAAAATATTTTTTTTTGGCAAAATGGCTACTTCTCATAAAAAAAATCGATTTTTGAACAAATTTTTGGCCTTAAATTATGTATAAAAAAAAAAATATCAGCGAGAAAAAACCTTCAATTAATTACTAAAAAGTATACTTAAGAAGCTTGTGTTAAAATTTGAGACTGATCGGTTGAGCCATTTCCGAGAAATCTTTGTCACCGATCTTAAAAAGACAATTTTGAGAAAAACGACTTTAATGTTTCAAAAACGCTTTACATAGAGTAAAAACCTTTTTTTTTCAACTTACATCGAGTCGTCTATTCCAGGGCCATGCTTTCACTTTAGTCATCTGAATACATAAGAAGGGAACATTTACAATGGACAGGTAAATAAAAGGTACAGCGTTTACAATAGGTAGGTAAAAATAAAAGGGACTGCTCTCTTGGTGAGCGCTGGCGCTCCGGCCTCGCGAACCCTTACAAATATGCGCGTAACTTTGAAAATAATCGCCGGATTGACTTGAAATTTTCTGTGTTTAATTAAATATGTGTACATTACGAAATTTAAATAAATAAAAATTCGATTTTTTGAAAATTCTGACTGTATATAACCCCTTAATAAAGGAAAGAGCCCTAAGGATAACCGAAAGCAAATACAGTGCCTCCTTTCCTAGGAAAAAGACACATTACGCAGGAAAAGACATTGAATCTCACGATGCACGATTGTATGTCAAAAAATGGATTCAATGTTTAAGGAAAAATATCCAGATCTTACTTAAAGGTACAGATACACATGCTTCTTTACTGGCATGCTAATGAGCATGCCACTAATAAGCATGCCCTAACAACTGTACACACTTGCTCATTACTGGAATGCTTATTAGTGGCATGCTCATAAATAAGCATGCCCAAAGCTAACAATCAAACACACATGCTTATTAGTGGCATGCTCTTGTCATAGAATAGAGACGCTCTTGTTCAAAATGGAAACTTTGCAAACTGAAATAGAAAATTCAAGTCAACCAATAAATCAAAAAAGTTCCCGAGTTTCCATCCGCACATTTTTGATTTTAGTTTATATAATTTTTATTGTAAGATTTGAATCATTCATGCCTATTAATAAAGTTTCGTAAACATTATTTCTCACTATATTATTTTTACACAACGGTGACCGAGTATTCCACAGACATTCGTGATTCCTATAATAAGTCACGAAAAGTAATGTTTCATCATCTCCCCAACGCGCCATATTTGTTTCATCTGTCGCGGACTGAGGAGATGCCTCGATAATTACTAGCCGCGAAGCCCCGCGAATGAAATAAAGCATGCTCATAAATAAGCAAAGTATATTCACACATTGCCTCCAAAGATACCCCTTCTCTATGGTGAATGACAGTGGCATGTATAAAATCAACCGGCTGTTGATTTTTGAGCATGCCACTAGGTGGCATGCTCATTTCTAGCAATGTGCGTACACACATGCCACTAATAAGCATGCCACTGTCAAAGTCGATACTGCGCATGCTCACGTGCCATTAAAGAAGCATGTGTATCAGACGCCTAATACAAAGTACAAATTTCATTTACAAGACTTTAATGAAATCTTTTCCCTTAGATTTGGTCAACCACAATTCGACACATGTATAATTTGCAAAGAACTAACAACGATAATAAAACAATCAAATTTATCAGAAAGTGCAATTGCAAGTTCATTAATCGCGGAGACAATGATTTACAGAAGACGTACCAAGAAGTTTTATAACAAAATTTCATCAGTTCAAGGTCTATGCAAGGAACAAGATGATGTTGCAGCCATAACATTCGATTTTCTGCAAAATCTAACATTGCCAGACATATCTAACATAATAATACAAAATATTTTTTATTTACGACAACTTTGGGACCATTGTTTTGGTATTGAGGATTTAAAAACAGGCAAATCGACATTTGACATGTACCGCGAAATAATTGCTTACAACGTTGTTGAATTATATTGAAAATAATATTGGGCCATATATTAAGCATTTATACCTATTTTTCGATGACCCGATCAAAATAAAAATAATTCGTTGTTGAGATTTGTGTTAGCTTTGACTGACTAAACGAATTGAAAAAGTTTATCAGTATTTTAAACACTTTTCGAAAAGATGATCGTATCGTAACAATACATTACTTTGATGTCGAACTCCAGCTCAACTTTCACAGTCAAAGAACTAAACACTAAAGATGTTTTGGACTTTAAGAAATTATGTCCAAATTTATACAAAAAAACATGTTTGTCAACTGAATCTTACGAAAAAAATGTCCCGAAGGAACAAAAAAATTATTCGCGCCTTCGACATACATGAGTTTTCATTATGATTCACATAAAAAACATTCAGTCATACTAATGAAAACACTCACAACTTCTGTGTCACTTTCATCAACCAAAGTTTATGATTTGAGAGTGCCAATTAATAGTAAAAAAATTATATGATTTAAAACGAGTTCAGGATAGCATATAAGAATAGCATATTCCATTTTATCAGAACATATTTAACTGGCCTACTGCAAGTTTTGAAGATAATCCAGACGATAATGATGGAAAATATGATTATGTATGTACCTGAAAGATATTAAAACATGAAAAATATTAACATGACATCTTAATAAATTAATTTTTATGTGTAATTTTCAATAATATCAATAAAACATATGATTAATATATTTTTTTTTGTTTAAATTATATACCACTAACCCTGTTTCTAGCTTAAACAACATAAGTCACGAACGGTTTTTCAGATTTTTTTCATTATTAATATTAATTAACCATAAAGATTTTTCTACATTCCAATCTTTTAATACTCAAATACTATATTCAGCCAAAAAAAAATTTTTAAAACTCGTTAATTTGTGAATTAAACAGTTTTTATTGATTCCTGCAAAATTCTAATTGACTTATGGGGTTTTTGAAATGACCGATTCAATTTGAGAGCGCGAAAATTGTTTTATTTCCGCATCCTTCGGAGGTTCTTTGGTAATTGGAAAATGCGCCACAACGGAGGCGCAGCTGGAAAACGAACCGTCAGAATTGAATGCAGAACCCAATTATTCGATACGGCTTTCTATAATTGCATGTTATAATGGGTTCTTTTCAGCGAGTGTCTGCTTTCTCTCTCTCCACAGAGACTGTTGAATAAACTAAAGCTTCTACTAGGTGTACTGAAAGTGAAATAACTGACAATTATATTCGTATTATTCAAAGGACAATTTTTGGTGTATTTGTCATAAATCCAGATAGTATAAATACAAAAATCAATGCTTGGTCTCTATATGTCTTAAGTCCATGCATTTTGGTCCAAATGCCTCAAGTCTTCTTAAGTCATTTGAACAGATGTAAAATATGTGTGGTAAATTTTATATTGCAATTGTGCTTGTATATGAATGATGATGAAGGTGCGTGTTTATGTATTATGAGATCCTGTAAGAGACACGAATCTCGATGGACACGTGCGGCGCTGAAGGTATATGTTAATTACAATTAATATAAATTAACTTTGTTTAAACCACTTATTTATTGAAAAAAATCAACATGTTTCGAAGCCAATGGCTTCTTCATCAGGAAAACAAAAAAAATATTTAAAAATCGAGTATAGATCAAAATATGTAACTTTTTAATATTTTGATCTATACTCGATTTTTAAATATTATTTTTGTTTTCCTGATGAAGAAGCCATTGGCTTCGAAACATGTTGATTTTTTTCAATAAATAAGTGGTTTAAACAAAGTTAAATTATATTAATTATAATTATGTTACCACAAAATAAATTTGCTACATTTGAAGAAGTTACATGTTAATTGTTTGAATGCGCTCGACTTTACTGTCTAGATATATGTAACAAGCTAAGGCAGAACAGATAGAGATACAGAATAGCCAGAGAAATAAGTCGATCGATTTATTGGCGAGAAACAGTTTACAATAATGAAGTGTGGAGTACAATGGGTAACGTGGCGCAGACTACGGCGGTCGTCGAAAGAGTGGCGGCAGGGATTTCGGCTCGCGGGCGACCGGTACCTCGGCGGTCGCATCGGGGTTCTAATTGATCGACTGACGTGGCCCACATCGAGCTCCTGATTGGTCGGTGCGGGCCGGGCGGCGTGAAACCAAAGCGGGCCTCAACCCACCATAAAGCTATTGAAATCTTCGATCTGACCGGGTGAAAGGAAGTTAGGGGCCTAAATGTTTTATTTTTTATCTTTAAATACACTCAAATCTAGCAATAGCAAGGCACCGCCCGGTTCAATAGTAGGTATGTCATAAAATATAAACATTATTTTCGATTGATAAGTTTAAAGGTTTTTCGAAGGACTGTCAAACAATTTAAAAAATTTTCGAAGGGTGTATACAAATAAAATAGCCAAAAGTGATACGAATAAAATAGTTTTACATTCTATATATAATATTCTAGACCACATCACAACACATAATTCTCTCTCGATAGGTACTCGTATCTGGCCTTAAAACTTAGTGAACGTGTGTTGTTTAGCCCCGAAACTGTGAATTATTTGTTAAAAAAATAATTCAAATTTTATCTTATAGTAAATATCGTCACCCCAGGTCTATCTTGTCTTAAGGTCAAAATCGTCGTTTTTGACTTATTGTGATGGCGTGAGACTTTGAGACTTGCTCTACAAATCGCTCCAATCCATTTTATCGTACCTACTCTAGTTTCGTCACTACAGAATTCCATTTTGTCGTATGTGCTGAAATGTTGGTGTTTGATCAGTTCTATCTTGTCGTATGTAGGTATTATTAGCTCTATTTAGTCTTATGTTCATATAAAAATTACAAAAAAAAGTTAGTTCTATCTTATCGTATCATTCAATTTGGGCTCCCACTTGTCGTATCTGGCCCGGTATCTCTTCTAATTCAATTAAAAATTAAAAAATATAACCTACGAAAAAGTAAAATTAAATAAAATTCAATTAAAATGAGAATACTTATTGAATTACAATGCTGGTGGTGATGGGCTGTCCTTTATTCCATATACTCAAATAAAGCAATTGAGATACTTCACATCAAGTACGTATAAGAAGTAAATGATATACTTCACATCAAGTACGTATAAGACAAACATGGATTTGACATCCTTCGTAGATAATAAATTACAAAAAATACATCTAAGACGTGAAAAACCTTTAAAATTTCCCATTTTAAGATGTGTGACTTTTAAGTCTTGAACTGGGGAAAAGACATGATCTAGCATCAATGCTTTCAAACACGCCACCGGTAGATAAAATATTTAACGAATATTTACTTCAAAATCATTGATTTTGCCTTTATTATAATTTTTATTTAGTATTTCTTTATTATTTTCTTATTACCCCAACAAAAAGCTTATCTGGTCTTGTAAATCATGATTTATTGTATTATTTCTGTTGTATAAATTAATATTTTTTGGTAGAGTTTCATAAAAATGATTTCATTATCGCTCAGATTAAGTTAAAGAGTACTTATCAAATCATTTCAATTCTTACATGTTTTTTTTTAAATAAAAACAATCTTTTCCTGTTATTTTGAATCGAACAATTAATAAATAAACATTAAAATGGCATATTTTTTCCTTTAAATACCAACAGATATTTCAGTTACATTTTGTCGTATCGTCAGTTTTCGTCGCAATGTCGCGGATGTCCGTCGTATCGTCCATTTTTATCAAACATTAATATAAAAATTATTAAAAACGGTACCATGTAAATCTAAGTTTTCTCTTGCAAATGACGTAATAAAAAAATATATTATCATTAACTCGGAAAAGAATAATATTGTTTCCTGTAGTTGGAAAATCGATTTCAAACTTTGAATGCGCTTTTCTCAAAACAACAGTTTTGAGAAAACCCTTGTTCACCCCAGTTCTATCAAGATCTTGATAGAACTGGGGTGAACAAGGGTTATGTGACGATATGTCTGATGGAGTACGTTTTTGCCATGGAGTACGTTAATTGATTAAGTTAAGTTATATTGTGATCGCCTATTTTCCTTTGATTGATAATAAACATTAAAGGTATTTTTAATAATCGGTGCATCACTAACTTATTATTGTCATTAAAAACAATGATGTTAACAATGAAAAATAGGTCCATAACATGCTTGTGGCAATCATTAATTTATTAATTTTTCACTTCAAATAAGCAAAAAGTGCTCTCTGTCAGTAATATTTTATATATTAGTCAATTATTTTTAAAATTATCTTATAGGCTAAAGTATAATATATAGTATAGTACACCTCTGGTAATAAACTTCAATAATGATTTTTGTTTCTAATATTTGAACTCCGCTCAACGACAATAAAATCATTAATTCTGTTCATAAATCCAGTACCTAGGTACTTTGCGATTTTTGACATGTCGACATAACATTTTGAACATCAAACAAGACAATCACGTAATTGAGCCAAAACGAACACGAAATATTTTAACGCACGTGGGATTAAAATAAGATTATTCGTGAATGAAAATTTGATTTCATATTAATATTCAAAATATAAATGAAAATATATTGTGACAACTTTTAACATGGGATCTGATTTTTTTGATATTTCTTACATTTCAATTTTAACGTTTCTTAATTAAACGGGTTTAAATATATTTTCCTACATACTTCATCCTGATTGGTGTCTACAAAGATAATAAATATCCATAAATATCTCATATTAAATCTGTTGAAATATGTAGGAATATATGTTTAAACCTGTTTAATTTAGAAACGTAAAAATTGTAATGTAAGAAATAGCAAAAAAAATCAGAAGGTTTAATACTAGGGTTCGTGAAATAACTCAAAGAAGAGAAAAGAAGAAAAATTTTAAATAGAGTTTTAAAAAGTCGTCTAAGTGTATGTAGACATTTAGGTTCAATTATATACTGTGTTCAATACATAAATCCTTAAGATAAATCGTGGTATTTACCAAAGCAGAGTAGATAAACCCTTAAAACTATATATTGTACAACCCGTCAGATGTGGAATTCGGGCTGGAAAATCAATATTACCTGTTCATAAATAGTACATATATCATATTATATGTTACTCGTACATCTCGCATTTCCTACCTGAGAGGGGAACTTTGCCGCTCTTCTAGTCCCCCTCCGCACATTCTCTTCTTCTTCTCTGAATGAAGCTCAGTTCACTTCTTCACTGTTCATATTTACAGTGGTAAACTTTCTCAAATTGTGTGCAAAGAGAGGTACCTACGCTCGCGCTCGGGAGACTATTCGTGAAAAGTTTTCCCAAGTTGGTACTTTTGGGTTCGGAGGTTTACCATTTGCGGTTCGTGTGCACGTATATTTGTATTTATTAGAGCGGGTGCTGGCTTTATCGGTCGCTTGACGGAACGTGGTATTCACGTACACATCGTGTGCATTTATATATTTAATTCGTGTTTAGATTAGATGCATGCCTGTATAACGTGAGA
This sequence comes from Agrypnia vestita, assembly GCA_016648135.1. Taxonomy (NCBI): domain Eukaryota; kingdom Metazoa; phylum Arthropoda; class Insecta; order Trichoptera; family Phryganeidae; genus Agrypnia; species Agrypnia vestita. The sequence goes on from JADDOH010004389.1 coordinate 19,529, forward strand.
TCTCGATTAATATTATAATTGCCCAGGTCTATGGAATGAGACTCGATGAGATATATTTCAGAGATTTAGCCGAGATAAATCTCAGTACTTTATGTACTTACGTGTTAACATTTAGATCTGGAGATAGCAACATTCAATTTCACAGTGAGAGTTTGAATCTTTGTGAGGGTCTGAGTTTTCAGTCAATCTGTTTCCCTGCCATCCGCACTCCCAATGCAGCCTTGCAGGTGTTTACGTTTACGAGTACACATGTGTTTCTTTTAACGTTTCGCATCGGTGTTTCATGGTTTACACACTATCTTGTATTCAATAGCCCATTTGGTCAGCTAATGTTAGTAGTATATATATTGAAACATATCATAATATAGAAAGCTTCTTTTTCACAACATTTTTTCATTTATTTACAGTCAAAAATACGAGGAAAACACAGAAATACAAACAGTAAAAATATAAAAGAGCACACATATTATAAAAGAAAATTATCATAGGCACTTAGTCAAAAAACAATATTAAGGTGGGATTCTTGATCCCACTTTACAGATTTGGCGGAGGCTCTTGCCGGAAAAGGCTCGACAGCAAGAGAGATGACGGAGAGATGTCTCGGAGATAAGCCCTCGACGAGACTCGAGCGTCACGTAAGCTCGGCTTAGTACGGCCCGGTAGGAGAACACTCGACTGCGGCAGCGATATCTTTTCCTGGTTCGCCAGGAATCCCTCTCGGACACCTTCTAGTAAAGCGAGGAATGTTGGAGCCTTCCGAACAGTGTATCCTGACTGGGAGTATGAGCGCACGGCTTTTATACTTTTTCGGCGGCTGTGGGGATGCATTAGTGAACCACTGTTTATTTGCTGTTGCTAGGCGGAGTCTCCGGCAGTAAAATTCACCGAAAATGTGCCGCTTTGGGAAGCTTGATAATTTCGCAGCCATGCGGCCGGGTTTAATAGCTTCGAGAAATAGCCACAGATACGGAACCAGCAAATATGATCGAGAGATTATTTTAATTATTATTTATTTCAATTATTCTACTTTTGATTACTTTTAAACTCAAATTTTAGATAGGTACCGCATACTGATCTTACAAAAAAAAAACTGTTTCCTTCCCACAGAGATGAATTTTTTTAATTTAATTTAATTAATTGAATAGATATATTTGAATATTTGCAAGTTTGGAGGGTTTTTGTCTCAAAACATCTGTTTCACATTCATATAAGTAGGATATTAATTATCCATTTATATGTATATTTATAATTAAAATATCAAAAGTTTTATTTATTATTACACAAATTATCTATTCAAAATTGAATGAAGATGCTACGAGACAAATGTTTACATATGCTGTATAAAAGAGGAATTGCAATCAAAAACTAAAACTATGTTTAGTTGGTTTACAATCTTGCTTTCCGATCTTAGTATGTGCAGAGTGCAGAGGATTCTTGGACAATAGCAATAGAGACAATCTTCGAAATCTGCTGCCGGATAAGTTATAATCGTTTTCTTCTTCTTTCTTAACAGTAGATTCATTATAATCAGATTGATGAAACGGTGACCTATGTTTTGACGCCGCTTGGTTTTTTGTATTTTTGCTGGCCGGTTTTGCTGTGGCTGTGGCTTCTCAACTTCCTTTACAGTAAAAAACTCACCCGTTCTTCCGTAACATTTAAAAATGTAAAGCGCTCTAAAAGAAGCGTAACTTCAAAAATGTTTAATGTTCGACTTCCCAGGCGAGTATTTACGTATTTGTCTCGCTGCAGATTTCTACGCTCGGGTGCTTCAAATGAACAACTCCGAACATTAAATGAGCGCGACTCATACGCGAAACTACCGGCAAAGCTTCGCGGAAAAGCCCTCTGACGCCTGCGAAGTTTAGACCGCCACGCGGGCGGGCGAGCAGCGGGCGCCGCGCGACGTGACGCCCGACGCCCGACGCCACGTCAGGAAAACATCCCGCATCAGAAAATATTTTACCTTCGCTTTTAGCAAAGGTAATAAAATAAGAACATTTTCAGGCATCTTTTTCTAATTACAAGGGCACTTTTTAGAATCATTGTTTATTTAACTGCACAAAAGTAGAATAGATTTCATGAAGGAATTCTGTTGGCTTAGTGTGGGCGAAAACATGCGTAATAAGGTTAATATATCGGTGTAAATTCAGAAATGGCAGAGCATGCCAGAATGGAGGGACATAAGTTTGATTCGAAATTATTATATGCGTGCAATAAAGGAAGAAAGATGGATATCTTAGAGATTTTAGAAATAAATAATAATAAAATAAATAATAAAAATATAATTAACATCCAGATACCGCCCATAACCTCCCCACTCCTGTCCATGCTTACCCCGCCCCCAACCCCCACCACCATTACACCCACCCAATCCCTATAAATTCTGTCTCGAATTATTTTTAATTTAGTCGTAAACGTGTTGTTATTGACAATGGGAGAAATCCCGAAAACGTTCTAACAATTCAAAATAAATATAGTGGAATAAAACAGTGTTGTTTGCCCTCATTTTTTAAAAATATTAAAAATGAATTTCCACAATGTTACAAACAAAAAACTTGAACATTTTTCAAATAAAAGTTGATTTACATTTACTTATTACACCAATTTAAATTTAAAATGTAGGGTAGTTGAAATTACTGTTATAAAGCAGTTTATATTGAATTTATAATAATATTGGCAGTGTCATTCCAAATGTTAAGCAAGATTAAAAAAAAAAGTTATTGTAACAAAATTTAGATATGATTTTACAGATTGTCGTCTCCTGCCGACGCTGAAAGCCTTGAAATTCTCTGCTGGAAGTTTTAGTAGGAATTTGGGAGTTAACTTGAAAATCTTCGATGAGCCTTCTAGGTTAGACAATGCGTAATGACAACGCGTGTGGTCAGAGCAGCCTGGATTACTCCAAATCCGATAATTAAATTATAAAATGAAACAAATGGCCCATATCTCCGTCAGGTAGTCCTCTTACAAGGTTATTTGAGCATTCCCCATGGTGTAAGTAGTGGTCAAATCCATTAATGATTCCGACAAGACAGCATCATTCCATAAAGCGGTCCTATGCAAAAATGATTTTAATCAACAATGGTATGACCTAATGATTACTGTCGTATATTTCTGTTCCTAAGATATCGGTAAACATAGTCGATACTAATTCTTACCCATTGGGGCCGCCCAAAATCTCGAGGACCTCTTTATTCTTTCCGAGGCTTGTTAAAATTCTTAGATATTTTTTTTTATCTTATATTAGATATATATAATCTTAGATAAAAAAATAGATCTTAAATTCAAAGATAAAGCTTGGGCACACTACCATCGACAAATAGCGGGTGCATACACCACAGACGCTACTTAGGTAGGTACCACTATTTCTGAACGGGGCATGTTATTGCCTTACCGAGCAATTGAAACGTCACATCACCTCTAATGCACATTTAAAAAATATATATTTTCTCTTTAAAAAACTACAGTTAGAAATTTAAATTTAAACGAAATTAAAAGAAAATTTATTTTTTTTATTAAAGGAAAAAAATATTATTCAATAAACGTAACTTCAACGGATATCTTAGAATTAGTACTCCGAGAAAAACAATTTTACCTTTGGATTTACCATTCATACACCACTATAAATTTTGACATTCTTAGAAATAAGGCTGTCTCAACCATTGTACCGAGACTTACTTCATTTAATGAAACTCATGTAGGTTGAAAACACAAAAAAAATTGTTACCATGTTGCTTGGACAATTTAGGCAATAAGAAAAATTTAAAACACTTAGAGCACTTCAGTCTGGTTCAAAATTCATGCTAAATACAGCCATTTCCTTCATTAATAAAATTAAACAGTGTAAAATGGAATTTAACTTAGCAAAGTTTCGAACCAAATTAGCAACTGTACACTTTTGAGGCATCAAATGGTAACCATCAGTAACAACAAAAAAATTATATTTTGCTAACATAAAACTTAACTAAAATACGAACAAAGACTTGTTGTTTATCCCAATATTAACAAGGAATAAAATTAATTAAATTGCAAAAGAATAGACTACAGGGTCTCGGAATTATATTAATAATTCTTCTAAATATCTGCTTCATACAGTACAAAAATGTTCCAGTGTTAATTTGCGAACAACAACATATCATTTATTCTACAATTTTAGATGAATCTCTTAATGATCTACAACCATTAGTTGATATAATCAATCAACATTTAAATATGACAGATAATCAAAATACATATTATTTAGTACATTTTCGAACCAATTTTTTTTATATTAACCAAAATAACCAAAATATTAGCTAACACGACAATTCTAAACTAAGATACAAATAAAATACATGTAATTTATCCCAAATTTAACATGGATCTGATTTGAAATAAAAATAACCGAACTGAAAAAGAATAACTTCAAAAGAATAATAAGGATAAGTTTTGAATTTAAATAAAAAAATATTTGTTAAAAATAACTGCACAAATTTAAATTTTGAAGGTTCTTAAACAAGAGATTTAGTAAGAAATCAGTGCACATCAATGTGATTGAGCGCTAACTTCAAAAAAATCATCTTAAATAAAAATAGCTTCCAACTACAAAATTAATACATGAATAAAAATGACAGAAATTATACTTTACAAGTTGGGATAATGTCCAGAACTTAACCTTTGGGCAGATAAAAGTAATTAATGCACGATTAACATTTGCACACTCAAACATAGGACATACGATGATGACAAAGCATAATTGGGCCTGTGAACAGAATAAATTATTAGTTTTAATATTATAACATTTACCTGTTCAGTGCTGATGTTAACTGAAACATAGAATGGATAAAATCTATATCATGACCCTTTAATCTTGCCGGGAGCCATATCTGATCTAAACACGGTACCAATTTGCAATATACTCTATTTTTTTTTATAATCAAACCTATACTACCATTTTATGAGAACTCAAATGAGGACAATTTTAAGAATTGTACTCACCACTCAGAAAATACAGAATTCATTTAATATTATATGAAACAAATTTGAAAATTACATAATCATATTTAAATTCTATCCGCTATCCGTTCGCATACCACGGAAAAAGACATTCTTCGCAGATGTTGAAACAACTCTGCTCGGGATTCTATTATCTTAGAGCTCATTGCTTTTATTTCTAACTAATAGAATATACTACTTTTTCTCACACTTTGAGAAAACACAAGCCCCTTATATAAAGTTTCGCGCCGATGTTAAAGGAACTAACATTATTGGTACGCACAGGGCCATACCAAGTTCGACAAACTATTAAAAATCCCCAAAATATTTTAAAACCCAGCTGGCTAAAAAATTGAATTTAAAATAGTTAAATATAGGGTGGGTCTCCGCGTTACGGTGGGAGAAATTCAGTATAAAGTTAAAAGTTATTATTTTTAACAAAAAGGTAAATTAGAAGGCAACAACAAAAAAACACTTATTCAGGAAATTCAATAAAAAATAAAAGGCACTTTTTTCTGGCAAAAAGGATTCCGCTGACCGGCAGCGTAACGATGTAAAAGTAATCTCGGCGAACTGAGGATGCTGGGTCTACGGAATCTTCCTTTATTTATACTTAAAATCTAGACATAACGGGAAATTAACGGTCAAAATGGGATTAGTAATGGAGGGGAGAGACATCTCGAGAATACCCAGCGGCGGATGGTGGTGAGCGCAGCATTCCCGAGCGGATCAAAGTCGCCCGCTCGGGCGATACCGTGCCGGCTCATCCTCTAGATGGACCATTTTGCCCGTCTAGCCAAATTATCTCCCTAACGGGGAGGTGTACATATATAAATGTTGTGTCAAATTGAACGCCTGGCACATCCGCATGTGAATTTAATTAGGACCAATGTGTCCGGATGTGTCGGCGTTCATTAATCGCCTCAAAAAGGCCGATTCCTATCTCTCGATGTATCTCCTTCCAAACTAATCCGATTCTTTATTTTATAATGAATTCTGACAGGAAATGACATTCCGAATCCAACGATATACAACATGCCAGGCTTTGTGCACTTTTTCTGAGTTCATCTCGTGAACTTTCTGGTTTTACGGCGTTGCAAACTCTCCACGCGGCGCGTACGTCTGGTCCATAAAATAGCGGCCCCCGGCTGGCGCCGACTTGTCGCGTTCAAACGTCGGCCTGCGCGACCATTTGAACGGCCTTTCAAATCTGCTGCGCAGTTATCTAAAAACTGGCAAAAAACATATTTTTACTATTTAATTTAATCCGCGAGATCGGCCGTCATCCTCCACAGTGAGATACGTTTAATTCCGAATCTCGCGGATGTCCTAATTAGTGTTAGACAAGTTGGTCGAGGCCCCGACGCGGAAATAAAATCTTAAAAATAAATCAAAACATAAACTTTATAGTAACAATTATATATATAAAATGAATGAACATGAAATATAAACAAAACACATTATAATTCCTAGAAATCGTCTTAATGACCCCTTTTCATTCATACACGGTCAACAATGGTTCACTAATTGCTTTTCGCGGGCGATGTTTATTTACAAATGAGTTCACCAACACACACACACACACATGGCCATTTATTGTTATTTTTATTAAATTTAAAATATTCAAATTTATGCCGCTGGGTTGATCGTGTGCGAAACAATTATTCTAATATCTGAGTCATCGCCCAGAATCAAGAAAAACAATCTATTTAGTTGTATCTAAGACAAGTCACATCAATTCAACTTCCACGCCTTAACGTTATTATCGTATATCAAAATATAATCTTTTAATACACTCTACCTTAAACTCTCAATGGTTTATATGCAGCATTGCAACAGGATGCACATATGTAAATAAAAGGAATTTAATTACATAAGTTACTGAAGAAAACAACTTACGCATTCAAGAATCAATATATCGTATAAATTATTTAAGTATAATTCACACCTATTTATGTTTAGTTTATCTAGCTCATATATTAAAAGAGAATTATAACTTGTATGAAGTATTAAAACATACCTTTCACATATTTTTCAAAAGATTCATAACGAGTGTATACGGTACACTGGAAAACAATTACAATTTACATATCATCATAAAAAAAGCACGTTCTACAGAAAATTTGCAAAAATAAATTATCAACCCTACAGCTGATACATATCATTAATACAAATCATCCGGAAGACAGTACGCAAGAGGACACTACCCTACAACTGGTAGATAGTCGCCGTTATATCTGTTGCATCTCAACGGAGAACAGAATACTATTGAAATACATTTTTGAGAAAAATCGCATTTTGTTGTCTACGTTTGAGCCACGCCCTAAATATTAAAATGCGCCACAAAGTCATGTACATATTTAGATGAATCCTTTATCTACGGTTATAAATATTGCCGGTAAATTTGAATATCAGTGCCGGAACTTTCTTATTTTTTAACGTATAAAAAAGTAACCCATAAAAACCAAGTTTTTATTATACTCCCTTTCTTTGTAAAATATAACAACAATTAAAAACGAATTAAAACATATAACATAACACTAAACTTACAGTAATTTAATATATTTCGAAAATGTCAGCTGTTTTGAGCTTTGATAAGACACTTCATGCTTTGAAGATTAAATTCTAAAAACATTTGTCAGTCAATTTAGATTTTCGACATTCGTAGTGAAGTACCTATTATGAATACCGACGGAGTAATTCAAATTTAGAAAACATTCCGCGACGTTATCGGGCCGCTATGCTAGTAATCAAACTTTTATAATGATTCCAATTTGAAAAAACCAATAAAATTTCTAAAAATCCGAAATTATACTATAATTATTAATTTTTTTTAACAAAAATTTGATAGATCTTCTTGATCCTCGCCACCAGTCTACTTGCCAAGTTTCAACTCGATTGGATCACGGGAAAATGGTTATAAATTGATCCAAAGTTTTTTCACCCGGCAAGCAAGCAGACGCCACGAGTTAAAAGAAAGGAAGTAAAAATACGAATAAATTTAATAGAAATTTACGTCTTAACTATCTCATTAATAATTATTATTCGTGAAGCTGATTAATTTCTTTAGTAAGCTTTTATTTATCATAAAGCAGAAGTAAGTTCTATTTAATGTTTGTGTCGGACAAGATAAACCGGCGGCCCTTAAACGGGCCTCTTTGCCAATTTCCATATGTTGGCCCTGATAAACATTTTAGAAGAAAAAGTGATTTTTTATATTTTGATTTTTATTTTTTGATATTTGCGTACAATTATTAATTACATTTTGAATCACATGAATTGTGAGCGCGAGCGCACAGATGGGCAAGAATAAATAAAACCCTTTGGGTATGCCTAGCGCGCTCGACGTATTTTTTATTGAAAATAACCGAAGTTATTTATTGTAATTTTTTGGATGTATGTTTTTAAAAAAAATTTATTTTTGTAATCACTTGTATATGGCTTTACATGATTTTATGTGGAAAATATTTTGAATTTGTGTAGCCAGGCTCGCCAGAGAGACCAAATAAGCGAAATTATTGCACCAAGTTTGGCGAGCCTGGCCCCCCTTTTTACCGATTATCTCCATGAAGGGTGAACCTGAGAGACTGATCGTTGAAAATGCGCCTGGACGTGTGGGCCCTGACAATTTTATTGAATAAATTACATGGCGCAGGAACCCAGAATTCAGTTTTGCTCCTGCGTTCACCTCCAGATCCACTTGTGACTTTCTCTTCTACTCTACTCAACTCCTGCTTCAACCTTTGGACCGCTCTAAGATTCTCAGAGAATTTGCCTACCTATAGTACCTACGTACGATTTCTAAATTGTCATTAAATAAAATGAAAACATTGATTTTATGCTTTTTGTAATAAAATACTCCAAATTAGTTTTTTTTTATATTTAGATTTTTTTAATATTTCAGTTTAATGATGATTAAAGCTAATAAGTGCATTTATTACTACATATATCTCATAGGTTATTGGTATTAATCATTAATCAAAATGTATAATTCTCTACGTAACAATATCCGTCACTACAGACGTACCAGTATAAATTGGCGCGCGAGGGAGGGCGTCCCTGTCGCGTAACAGAAGTTTCCAGGGTGTAAATTTATTACACAATATATAATGTACAGAATGTCCGGTGATCGATGTCGGAGCCTTTAATACAAATTTGATCGGGCAACACTAAAGAAACAGACCAGTAATGTCGGCCGCTCTATCTGTCAACCTGTCAAACGGTAATATCGGTCCATTATTTGCTTTTTCAGCTTCGCAAAACTTTAATACTTCATTGGCAATTGTTCTTGCACCATCCCGGACTGTTTTGGATGTTTTGGACATAATAATTCAGTGTATATTGGAAATCAAGATGTCACAGCTCACGCTCAAATACGAGAATGAGCTGAATGACAGGGCGAGGGGTTACCGCCGGTTGCGGCGGGGCGGGTTTTAGTTCCGTAGCTTCGGGTTTTAGTTAGTCGCCGCACGCCAATTTACGTTGGGAAAGCAATAACGCTACCGCATGACTCAAATAATAATGTGGTAAAAAATAATTGTGAGGTATAAGAAGCAAAAGAAGCATAATTCTCTCTTTAATAATGTCCGTCACTAACGTTATCAAGACGCTACTCTAGATAGCGCTGTTCTCACAGCCCTAACTGGCGGGCGAAATATATAATAAAAGTACGTCATTTTTTACGGGTTATAGCTAGTTTAAAATAAATATTTAAGCTGATATAATTATGGTTAAATAAATTGTCTTAAAATCTTTTAATTGATTTTAATTAATAAGATAATCTATTGTCTTCCGTATCGGATTCCGAATTCTCATGTAAATTTGTATTAAATTGATTAATAGACCGGGAGCTGGGTGGACTTGTGTACGCAAAATATGAGGACCGCATTCTGACAATTGATTCAAGTTCAGAAAAGTTTATAGATTAACAATACGAATTTTGCCAGAAACCCAGGTGGTCCAATTTTTTTATATACCCCCGCCCCCTATGCAGCAAATAAATTATTGAGTTCGCGCTATTGAGCTATTTAATAACTATATTAGTGTTATTAGTTCGATTTTTTAATTATTAAAAGTAAATAATAGGTTGTTAAATAAAATTAAAATAGAAATTATTAATAAAACAAAAACGTAAATTGTTCTTAAAAAATTATTTAATGAGAAAAAGCAAATTTAAAGATACATACATGAAAAAATGCAAATAATCACTTATTAATATTTTTAGAATTATTATTTATACACTTGCACGATGAAATACAAGTTAATTTAGTTTTTTTTACAATTACAAGCCATCGTTCGATAATCCGTTGCGCATTTACAATGCTGAATCAAAGACTCTGGCAATGGTGGCTTTGTCATTTGTCGTGGGTATAGGTTACCATTTCTCTCTTCATATCCAAATAAATTATAATCCATTGTCTGAAGCTGAGTTTGATCGGCATTTATTTATAATTACGTTTATACCATAGCTACAAATGTAAATGCAAAGCATCAGATGTGCACATGATTTTCATTAACTTTAAATTCAATACAATTTTTTTGTGTAATCAATTTGAATCGGAGCTCATCAACGGTTGATTGTTTTTTTGAAAAGAGATAGGTACAAACAGTTTCTAACTCTTTCCATTGTATAAATCTCCCAAAGATGCTAGAGCTTTTCCTAAACTAAGACAACCTAGGCTTGCTAGTTTATTCCAGAAATAAATACCCAGAATGAATACATCTGTATCAGAGCTGAAAATTATAACATGGGTACATTGAACTCTTACAGCTTTAAAGATATGACAAAACATCTTTGAATCTGCTTCTAAGTGGTTCGAATTTAATTCAAGTACCTCAGAAAATGAAGAACCCTGTAATTTGAAACATTTTGTTGTCAACAAACCCTCCACAAATATACATTTCAGTCTTCCTTTACTTGTGCATATTTAGTAGTAGAAGTACAGAGAAATCGTTGTAATTTGTTTTTAGTACTCAAGAGGAAATGCTTAGAATTTGTTGGAATTTTTGTATGATGGATTGAAATTATGATATTTTTAGTGAGTTGACCTTTACTGTGTAAAGTTGATTGCAGAAATTTTATCGAAATATTATCGTATCTATCAAATACAACATCTGCTCTTTTTATATTTGACTGCAAGAAAAGATTCATGATTCTTTGGAAAAATTCAGCAGCAAAATCAACAAAGGTTTTTAATTTATTTAATTGAATTTGATGAACAAGCGCCATGCCATCTATAATATAGATTTTTGGAGCATTTAAACCTATAACGTCTTGTCGAGAGTTGGTAGTACATAGATGGTTATTTTCGATTTCAATAGTGAGTTCTAATTTCAGAGATTTTCTATAAAATCCTTCTTCATCAAAATGGTATTCATCATTGATTCTTCTTCTTCATGTGCCCTGTCGGGTCCCCCCGACATCGGCGATCTTCTGGGAGAAAGTTTCCCTGTCCAGGGCAGTGCGGAACAGCTCTTCCACGCTGCTTATCCCGGTCCACTCACGGATGTTTCGAAGCCAGGAATGCCGCCTCCTTCCGACCCCTCTGCGACCCTCAATATTCCCCTTCATGACGAGCTGAATGATGGAGTACTTTTCATCTCTCATTATATGACCAAAGTATGAAATTTTACGGAGCTTTACTAAGTTGAGTAACCGTCTGCTTTTGAGTAACCGCTCTACGTAAAACTTCAACATTACCAGTCATGTCAGTCCAAGATATCCTTAACATCCATATTTCGAACGCCTCTAATGATAGCGACAGTTTTTTTTGCAATGGTATTTCTCTTCTACAAGAGTAATACAACTCGTGAGTAGGAGAGGAGTATCATTATGATGTATTTAATAGTAAGTAAAGTACATAAATGTACATAAGAAGAAAAATGTAACTAATATGTGATACTTATAATGCATTTATATGGGATAATTATAATTAAAAAATAACAAATTAATTAAATCTGATGGGTTTTTTTAATAGTGTATATATTATAGATATCTCACAGAGACGAAACTGTATTAATTATGGGAAAGTAGGTATAGAAGTCATTTGGGTGTAACAGGACTTATGACCTGTCTTTTTATGGTTGGCTTAAGTGATCACTTTACACAATTGTAACATTCGCCATTTCCACCCATGATAGAATATCCATGCTTATTCATTTTTTGGAAGTTGTATATATGGTTCAAATTGCGTGAAAAGCTTTCATATATGAGTTGTAAGCGCCTTTTCCATGCGGCCTGTACAAAGCCATTTTCATTCCCCTAAATCCCCACAGATGTCGCTAATGAGAAAATCTACATTGATTTTTTACGGAATTTTGGGAGCAATAATTTTTTTTAATATTTTTTTTAAAGGCCTCATAATTTTTTTACAGTTCTCATATTAATACCTATGTAATTCGTTGAACCATTTCACACCTCTAAAAGTATAATGATGCTGGGCAGTTGTGGTAAGTACTACAGGGATATTCAATTTACCAAGATTTATATTTCTGCTACTTGATACTTAGCTGGGTGAGTTCGTTATTATTTTGAAAAATTTTATTAAGTTGTAAAATGCAATTTTCTTTGTAGATAGTTTGTAATGTGGGTACTTGTAACTTATTGAAAAGCTCTGTAGTCAGATAACCATTAGGTTTTTTAAAAATGATCCTTAAAATTAATTTTTGGGCAACTTCTAAAAATTTCAATGTAGTTTTGAAAGCACCACACTACAGGATTCATTTTAATAATTTTACTTTATATTGAGTTAAATTTGTTTTCCTACGGCCGACAGCGTAAGCCGAGGGAAAGGCACTACTGCAGATGTAAAATAAGAATGTAAAAAAAGTTTAAAAATAAAATGGCTCAAAAATGAACACACAAACAATAGTGTTCTAGAAGAAGCCAAATTAATGAGTATGCCTGAAACCAGACTGCCAATAGAGATAATGTAGGTACTATCAACTATCTCAGGACAAACGCTCGCTTGTATGCCAAATAAAGCGCTTGTAAGTGAAACTTCAAAAGATATTTGAAATATAGATGGATAATACAGGCCTAACTAGATAGCACGGTATAACAGTTGCACCCGATACTTCGAAGCAAAACGCCGCAAACAGATGGAAAATACGCAAAGATGGGGAAAAGAAAGCAGTACGCAGAAGTCGGCCCAATATGGGGATCCAGGGATTGTGGAACTACAATCTTAAAGTATAGGCTTTTTCGGACACAACACTTCAACAAGATGTTGAAGACGTCGATGACGTAGCGAGAACGAAGCATGTCAGATGAGTTCAGTTCAAAAAGTACGTGTACAATTATCGATGGTTTAGTGACGCGTGAAATTAATCTGAATAGTAAAAAAACTTGTTCTACACATTTTCTATTCTTGCAGTTAAATACTTTTTATACAATTGCTTGTCACTTGTGAATTATTTACGGCCCGCTGCATTCGTTACATCCCCCGCCGTGGGCGCGTGTGGGTGGCGAGCTACGCCGACCAAAGGTTACAACACCGAGCCCTGCTCCCCAACATTTTATATCTTGACGTTTCCGTTTACGTTCACCGCGTAATGGAGAAATACCACACTTTCTGATAAAATTAATTCCTCTTTAAAATAATGAATGCTCGTGTATTTGAAACATAATAAAACAAATTAATTTTTCCACTTTTATATATATACCGTCATTTGGAGTCAATAGAGACACGTTTCACGTTTCAACGTTCACTAACTTCGCAAAAGTTGAAACAAGTGTTATTTTTTAGAAAAGTGTCTCTATTATCTCTCTACTAATTTATTACTGAACTTACGTTTCAAATATAACTAGATAATAAGATTTTTGGTCAGTGTCTTTTTTACCATAAAGTGGGAACAATAGAGATAGAGAGAATAGTAAAATAGATACCGTGGACATGAAAAAAGAAGGTAGATACTTTTTCTTAAATATTTTTTTAATATACTCGTAACTAAAGTGTTATTGAAAAGAAATGTCCTATTATTAGAAAAATACCAGAACAATAACAATAAGTATATATTAAAAGGCAAAAATATACAAAAAAAACGAGAGTTTAATATATCTTTTATTGCTTCTTGGATTAGGTTTGCAGATACGTGTTCATAGTGAAAAAAACTTTTTTTTGTTAATATTCAAAAATGGTTTTTATTGTCTCTATTCACAAACAGATTGTCTCTATTGACCCTGATGATGTCTCTATTAACCTCGTGTAGGGCCTCTATTCACCTAAATGGGGTCTCTATTTTTATTCGAAACGAGTCATTTGATTTAATTCATCTAGATTTACAAATATAAACAAAAACTGGACACAAATATATTCAAGAGGTAGAAAAACGTTTTAGTTTCTTGCAAAAAAAAATATTTATTCACTTTTCCAAGGTTTTTAGTAAAGTTTCTAACGATAAATCTGACACTCGTACATACTTTCTTTTGTCAGATCTTTCTAGAAATTTTTGAAAGATATATTTATCAAGGTTACCTGTTGTCATATACAAGTCTGTATTACCACCTAACAAAAATGTAACGAGACTCTTTTGCCAAATTTCATTTAATGCCTGTATATTCACACAATTTTTTTCCCCTCCTATTGTCTCTATTCACGCTGTCTCTATTGATCCCAAGTTACGGTACCTCATGGTTATTTCCCGCTACATTTAGAATTGCAGAGCGGGTTTTGAATATGGCTTATGTCAAAAAATCACATTTTAATTGCAATGATACGCTTGTTTTCACGATTTAAAATATTCTGTTTAGTTATTTAGTGAAATTTAAGTCATTTTAAATCAAAACTTTTAATTGTAATAAAAATATACAATTAATATTGTGTTTCGCGGAAGTCATCTCATTTTGAAAAAAACATTTCAACTAAATCCAGTAGCAGTAGAATCCAGGTTTAATGATAGAAATACCATGCGATTGATTTGTGCCATAGACAGTGTCAGAGTATTTTATAACTGTTCTTGAACTAAAATGGGGTGTGATATAAATCGAGATGATTATTCAGTTGTACCAACGAGTTGGTTAGTACAAACGGCTGTAGACGGTTCTAATTTTTATTCTCAATACTAGCAAACTAATCATGTATAAAAACACTAATTTTAACATATAAAATACGTACCACAACATAACCTTTCGGGCAATGATCACTTTTCCTGATAAAAAATCAAAATAAGGAATCGTAGTAAAATTTGGAGAATTTTCCAAAGCTCTTAAGTTATCCATATTTTATATAGCGATGGCACTTCACCTGATTTATGTTTATGTTCCTTGTAAAAGTTTAAGGATTTTGCATACATACATATCTACGTGTATGATTATCAATTTACCTGTACAAGTGGAAGACTGCTCTTTGAAATATTTATGATGGCTCTTTGATTTAAGTTATGTACGTTTATTTTAAGTAATTTTGTGACGGAGAGTTTAATAGTAATAATAAATATTCTACGATATGTGGGGTCAACGACTCGCTTCCCCACGCGTTTTGACCAGCGCCAGAATTCTCACGGAAAATCAATCGCGCGACAAAAAATACGCCCACTCAGAAGCGCGGACGTTTGTGTTTATATAAAGATAAGATCAACATCAGAGATTAGAAACCGCTGGCCTGGCACATCCTACGCCGCATACAAGAGAATAACTTAAAAGACGGATCTCACGCAGACAAAGGAAAATTAAATATGCTTATAGGCCACTTCTCACACAGGTTTTTGTACACGTCTAGACAATAAAATCGGGATATAAAAGACGCGTTGCCGACATCCTAATTTAGTTCGTTAGCTCGCTGTCACAACGACGTCACGCTGCACGGCTGCTATCGTAGCTCACCTCACTACGTAGTTCGTTCCTTTGCCTAAACCACGAGATTACACTGCCCGACGATTGCTACGCGTGACTCATCTCGCTACGTAGCGCATCTCTCTCTACCCATACGCCATACAATCATTTCCTGCTACGCCTCCAGTCTCCAATCTATCGATTATCGTCAGCCACCTCGCTCCACTACCCCGCAACATACTTCAGCGCCCAATACCTCCAGCTTGCAATACCTCATCAACCTCACCGCGATACACCGCTTACATCCGTCGTCCACCAGCATCTCCCACTTCACGATACCGGTCTCTATACTCCAACGACAGCTCTTCGCTCCCATTCTCCAACACGCTCGAAGACCATCCGTCGCCAACACCACAATGACCCCGGTTCATCGACCTGAAGCAACCAGCTGACGACCGGGTAATCTATCAAGGCTGAACGACAGGCATATACTGTAATTCTAAAATAAATAAACAATATAAAACTGACCACGGTTTTCTGTTCACATCAGCTGTTTTACATCTTGTAAAACATTGTACAAAAGTGGGAACCGAGACACAGAACCCCACATCTTGGTGACTCACGACGTGAGAGAACACAGCGACCTTCTGATAAACGCAGCATCATATTCAGAAGAACACGCAACAAAAGATCGGGTCACCCCATATCTGGCGACCCCCGACATTAGAACACACACATCTTCTGATTCATCGCAGCAACCCATAGATATAATGGATATAATGGAATATTATTTTATTTTATTTATTTTTATTTATTTAATGTTTATGGAAGACCAACAGCACAAAAAAAAAGCATAGAAACATTGATACAATATAGATAGCCAATTACAGGTCTCCACATTTAGAAATATTTCAGTAATGATAAATATTTATGATATACTAAGGCATATTAATTATATAGAAAGAAAGAATAAAAAATTTAAACAAACAGAAATATGTCAGTAATGATAAATATTTATGATATACTAAGGCATATCAATTATATAGAAAGAAAGAATAAAAAATTTAAACAAACAGAAATATGTCAGTAATGATAAACATTTATGATATACTAAGGCATATTAATTATATAGAAAGAAAGAATAAAAAATTTAAACAAACAGAAATATGTCAGTAATGATAAATATTTATGATATACTAAGGTATATTAATTATATAGAAAGAAAGAATAAAAAATTATATAGATATAATAAATTTAATAATGGAAGACAACAAATATGTTTAACCCTTTATAAGTCATAAACCAAAAGGGATAGTTTTGAGACCGGCAACACTAAGGTCTATGTTTCTTTAATTTTACAAGTTATAAATACCCTTATGGATTTTAATCATTCTTATGTATTATGTTTTAGAATGGACAATGAGAGAAGTAGATGTTATAGTGTAAAAGACCTTGAGGACATGGGTGAAGACGCTGTAAGTCTTGTAAGTCTTCGGGATTCAGTTCGTAGGAGCGCTGCCGAGAATAATCTCGATTCTAATCCTGTGGATGCGGTAGCGGACCCTACTTACATTGAAGGTATTATGGAAGCTGATTGTTCTTCAGATGATCACCTAGACATTTCTCTATCACCAGAAATTACTCCATCTCCTACTACAAACAACTACAAGTGCCGAGTATACTTCTCACAAGTTTTCCCAATACCAAGGTATTCATGGTGAAGTAGATTTATCTTTACAGATTAATATTTTCTTTCATTTTGTTACTCACGCTATTCTGCAGCACATATACCTGGCACGTTTCAAACTGATAGAAAAAAAATTCCTAGTGCAAAAATTAAGCATTTTTTGAAATTTGGGGAGCATTTAATTTGAAATTTTGGGGAGCATGAAAGTGCTATGGCAAGATCAATATCTGTAACCAAATGAAAAGACAGCGTTACAAAAGCCGTTTGTGTAAAACATCTGTATAACGGAATAACAAACAGAGCGGAAAATATGATATATTCTGTCCAAAAAGTATATCAAACTATAATTAATTCGTATATTTTATATAGGGAAATATTGAAGCAATTGTATAACAAAAAAAACCTTTTACACATCTTCACTTCCCAAACAAGTTAGCTAGCTGATCAGCTGATTGGATGTTTTACATCACGAAAAAATTTAGTCGACCTCAAACTATATTGCCTGATGATTTCAACTGAAAAATGTACACTTCATATATGTGGTTATTGCAGCGCTACAGTGAATGTGGTACGAAGCTCAGTAGCATGCAACAATTGCAAAATAGCACAAATACCGTGTTTTATGCCATACCATTTGTCTGAGCAAAAGAAAAAGCCAAAGGAATAAAGTATTATTATAATTAAAAAACTATTCTTGTTACAAAAATACATAAAAGTTTCTTATTCTTAAAAAATCTCGTTTTATTAGTAAAACAAAATTCGGAGATAATTTTTTTTTTACCTAAATGGACACTGGTCAGAAAACAGACCGCTGGAAAATCGAAAATTACAAAACACTATTTTCCAAAAAAATATAATAAATATTCTGTTCATTAAAGGTATAAAGAATACATAAAAAAATTCCAAGCCCATATCCTTAAAAGAAGAAGTTGTCCTATAACCTGGCAACAAAATCATATTACTTTGTGTAGGAGTAAAACACTACAATTACTTCGCATGCATATATATTTTTTATTTTTATTTTATTTACCTTAATAATTTATTTCCACATATAATGTTGTGTGGGCTAATATTAGGTCCTTACATATGAAATTGGTGTTTAGTATGGGAGGAACATAAAGCCGATTTTTTTTTATTATAATATATTTATTTAATCAAAGTATGTACCATTGCTATCTATGCACTTTTGCCATCTCATAGGTAGTTCATCGATCCCTTTACTAAAAAAACCATTCGGACGGGAATCAATAAAATCTTTGAAGGCGGTTTGGACTGCCCCATCGGAGTTGAATTTTTTCCTTTGCAAGAAGTTATCCAAATTTCGAAAAAATGGTAATCTGTTGGGGCAAGGTCCGGAGAGTACGGTGGATGTCTTAGACATTCCAATTGAAGCTCCTCTAATTTGGTAGCCGTCTGTTGTGCAGTGTGTGGTCTAGCGTTCTCATGAAGCAGCAGTGGCCTAGAGCGATTAACCAGCCTCGGTTGTTTAGCAGATAGCTTTTCCATCATGGTTTGCAGTTGCTGACAATAGACATCTGCCGTAATCGTCTGGCCAGATTTAAGAAAGCTGTAGTGAACGACACCAGCACTAGTCCACCAAACGCTCACAAGTAACATTTTTGGAGTCAATTTTCGCTTGGGGCATGGTTTGGCTGGTTCGGCAGGGTTCAGCCATTACGATAAGCGCTTCCGATTATCGTACAGGATCCACTTTTCATCACAGGTAATGATTCGATTTAAAATCCCTTCATTATTGTGCCGGTTGAGTAATGCAACGCAGCAGTCAACGCGCGTTTGTTGATTTGCTTCACTCAATTCGTGAGGTACCCACCTTTCAAGCTTTTTCACCTTACCAATTTGCTTCATCACTAACAGTTTTATCACTAACACCGCAGCCTGCAGCTAACTCGGATGTGGTTTGCGATGGATCCGCTTCCACAATAGCCTTCAATTCTTCATTATCAACTTTGGTCTCCGGCCGTCCACGGGGCTTGTTCTGCAGGTCGAAATTTCCAGAACGAAAACGTTGGAACCAAAAACGCACTGTGTTTTCTTTTGCGGCACCGTCGCCATACACATCATTAATCCTTCGAGCGGTTTCTGCAGCACTGGTGCCACGGTGGAACTCGTACTCGTAAATAACGCGATATTTCAAGTTTTTATTTTGTAAACTGAGTGACGCAAAGAAAAAAACAATTGAGGAAAAAACAAATGAATTATAATTTTCAAAACACAAATACATGAGTAAATAGCTGTATAAATTTGGATTTGGAATTCCTAACCACAGAGAAGATATTTGAGATCAAATTTGCCAGTACGGCAAAACGCCAATTTCATATGTAAGGACCTAATATGATTTTACTTAGACATATTGCATACCATCAAATCAGTTAAAAGCTTTTTATAATAAAAAATTTGATGCCACGTCACATTTTAAACCTCCTTATATTCTCCATGTTTTCAATTTCCTTTGGCAGGCTATCGAAGATTTTTATACCTTTATACATCATACAATTTTGTGAGGTGTTTTTCTTTTTCTTTGATAGTCGTATGTTGTCGCTTCCTCTTGTACTGTAGGAATGAAAATCCTAAGTAAATCAAAGTATTTGTGTACTAATCCATGTTTAATTTTAAATATTTGCAGCATTACATTATATATTATTCTTTGATTTACAGTTTCCAGTCCTAGGGCATTCAACATTTTTGTTATTTTAGTTCTCCTATTACACTTCAGTATTATGCGCATCGCTCTGTTTTGTACTTTCTTTAGCATTCCCTTGTTGCTTTTAAATAATGTACTGGAACAATAATCTATGTGCGGGAGAATCATAGTATTGTATATTAATAAACTTGTATTTTTATTTGTATGTCTTCTTATTCTTCCAAGTAAGGACACTTTTTTGCGATTTTCTTCAACACAAATTCAGTATTTTTTGTAAATGTTAGTTTTGAATCTATAATTACACCTAGGTATTTTATACTGCCTACGATTTCTAAAATCTCTTTTTCTAGTTTCACATTACATTTGGTTGTTCTTTTTTTGCTTCCAATTACCATACATTTTGTTTTTGAAACATTTAATTTAAGTTTGTTGAATTGGAGCCATTTTGATATTTCCTCCAGTTCTTTATTTATGATGTAGATCGCTGTTTCCAGGTCACTATCCTCTATGTATATTAAAGCGTCGTCTGCAAATAATCTTATTTTACATTTATTTAGTACTCCTGTAATGTCATTTATGTATATGATAAATAAGACAAAAAATAACAAGACGGACCCCTGTGGTACAACAAGCTCATTTTCTTTTGGATCTGATGTGTGATCATTTACTTTAGTTATTTGATATCTGCCACTCAAATAGTTTCTAAACCATAATGAACCATAATCTTCCTATTTTTCTAATTTTTTCACATTTC